>CALZFC010000006.1:7407500-7600000 GCA_945643635.1 Allodiplogaster sudhausi | reverse complement strand
AACATTTACACACTCTAATTTACTTGTTCTCACTTATTTTCATGAATAATTATTTAAAATAATAAAATAGACAGTGAACGTCCAAAAACTGACATTGAGGATCGGAATTTTTGATTAAAAAGCTTGTTAGTAAAGAAACTGAGTATTTTAGGGACAGATCTTATGTTATCTTACCTACTAATGGTTTGGCTAAGTCTCTGAGGTATACGTTTGATCATTTGGAAAGTAGAAACTTCAGATATTTTACTTGGAGGGTAGACGTCATGTCGCTTACGAAATCAAAATGTTATTGAAGAATTTCTTCGGTACTGCCGGGACATTTTTTTCATATATTTTAATTAAGAAGGTTGTTAGTTCAGTGGAGTATAATTTAATCTTGTGGAAAGTGAGGATTTTAAATATTTTACTTGGAGTGTTTAGTTCACATCGGGTCACCTTGAACGGGACGAATTTTCCAGAGAAATCCAAACTTTTCAATGAAAGTACTTTTTTTTTATTGTTCGATGAATTTGATTGGTGTGTGTATCCAATAATGGCTACTTTAGCGTATTCTCGACTTTTACGGAGAGGCCCTCTTAAGAGAGCCTGTCTGAGATACTCGATCATGAGGGTGCAGGGAACAAAAATATTTTTTGATTTTAATTTTCTTTGCAGGGCTTATGTAGCATCATGAGAGCTTCCAAAAAAACTTTTTTTCAAAAAATATTTTGAAGGTATGACTACAGTATGCCTTGATTTACCAAAAATATTCAATTGACCATAAAGTTCGTAAAAGCTAACCAAATTAAATTTTGAAAGCATCGTTAGATTCGTCATCTAAAAGCGCATAAAATTGTCTAAACAAGTTTTTCATTAAAGTTTCATTAAAAGGTCGAAATGAGCATTTATATTATTGGAATGTACCATTAGAGTGCCAAGCCGTAGAAACTACGCGATGAAACCATATCCATTTGATAGAGCGTCATTTGTTACCCATAGAAAACTGCCTCTCATGTGGATCGTCCTACAAGAACTTACAATGTACGGGGGTGAACACCTCATAGAGTAATAACCTGCAGAACAAAAAAAGGCTATAAAATGCGTTTTTCTCGCTCTTTTCAAAATCCAAGGATACCATTGTGTTTATAATTTAGAAATACATAAAAATGTCATACATAATTTGTTCATACGATTACATTCTCAATCACTTTTTCGGCAAAAACTGTATTTCTGGCCTGCTGGAGAGAGGTTAGCGCATGTAGTCAGAAAACAAAGAAAGACTGCGACTAAATTCGTATGCCATGTGAAAGCCCAGTCTTTTCTACGTGTAATATACTATCTTCCTCCCGAATTGTGCTACAGGAAAGTTTCAATATATCCCTTTGAAGCGCGCACTCACAGTGCGGCCTGCCCAGAAAATCCCCTTTAACCTAGCTATCCGGCTTCATACGCGATATTAGGGGAAGTTTTGCAAAATATCTCATTTCACATGTCCCATCACACAAAAAACCACGTAGATGACTTTATCTTAGCGAATCTTCGCTATTATTTTCGGCAGATACTCTTTTTGCCTTTTACGCAGGTGAGAGAAAAGTGCACGTAAGCAGAAAAATATGAAAGACTACATCTAAACGACCACTCTACGTGCAAACCCAAACTTTTATACGTTGAATTTACTTCCTCAAAATGTAATTTGTTAACGTGAATGGTTTGATAAGTCCGTTCGAATAGTATAACGTAAATTCTGCTGTATTCGATGTTACTGTCCCACTCATCAAAGATCGCTTTATTAAAATAGGGAAGTGACAACTATAACTGATGAGAGTATTTTTTCCTTTCTTTAGAAAAGCTCGTCATGAATTCTCCTCTTTCGTTCCGGAGATGTAGTTGTCGCCGTTCTACTTCCGTCGTCAATTGCTCTCTCTTCGGCTGGCTGCTGCTCTTCGCCCAGAATCTCAAGCCCGAGCTTCCTGTAGTGGTCAAAGGATGTACCCCATTGAGGATCGGTTTTATACTCAAGCTCAATATCCCCTTCCTCTTCGTAGAGTTCGTCGACTGGATCTAATGTCTTCGTTTTCTTGCGTGATTCTGGAACTTGGTCTGATAACCCATGCGATCTTTTTTTCGCAGTTGCTAGTCGACTAAAGATCGACGCGAGTTGCTGAACTGTCAGAACTTCACCAGTCGTGAAACTGAGCTTTCCTGTGTCCGCTTCTCTCTGATTTTTCATTCGCTTATGGGCTTCACGGGGGTCGATCTTCACGCCAGTCCTTGTTCCTTCGTTGAACTGTTCAATGGCCCATTGTTTTGCCCTTTCGGGAAGCCTTTCATTCTTTTTTTTCTCCTTGAGCGCCCATCCTTGGCTAGCAATTTTTCCGTTAGAATTGTCGTCCACGAAAGATTCAAGGGCATCGTCCACGATAGTAAATACGCTGTGTTGCATCGGTCCTTCCAGCCCATCTGCGAACAGCAGCAGACTGTTGTCTCGAAGAGTGGCTCGCTCGGCTCTTCCTTTGTGCTTGCCAACGATAATGTGCCTTTCTAAATTTCTCGATTCAATGAATTCCGCGGCACATGTCTCTTCGGGACACTGAAATAGAAACTGTGTTTCATCAACGCAGACATCAGCATCTTGAGGCATTGTGCAGGCTTCTTGCTCCTCGTGTTCAAGTCCGGTTTCTTTTTCTGCATTCGTCCTTTGACGCTCTGGTCTCCCGATTTCCCTCCAAAAAGGATGATTATCTTGGCTGACCAAGGCTCCGTCTTCTTGATCGACTATTAGATGCCCTTGATTCTTCTTCAGCGTGTCGTATTTGATCAACTTTCCTTGACCAATCTCAGAATGACGATGAACTCTTATTCCATCCGCTTCGTAGAGAAAAGTGTTCAACTGAGATATCAGACCAAGTTCCAGAATCACGCAAGAAAACGAAGACATCAGATCCAGTCGACGAACTCTACGAAGAGGAAGGGGATATTGAGCTTGAGTATAAAACCGATCCTCAATGGGGTACATCCTTTGACCACTACAGGAAGCTCGGGCTTGAGATTCTGGGCGAAGAGCAGCAGCCAGCCGAAGAGAGAGCAATTGACGACGGAAGTAGAACGGCGACAACTACATCTCCGGAACGAAAGAGGAGAATTCATGACGAGCTTTTCTGAAGAAAGGAAAAAATACTCTCATCAGTTATAGTTGTCACTTCCCTATTTTAATAAAGCGATCTTTGATGAGTGGGACAGTAACATCGAATACAGCAGAATTTACGTTATACTATTCGAACGGACTTATCAAACCATTCACGTTAACAAATTACATTTTGAGGAAGTAAATTCAACGTATAAAAGTTTGGGTTTGCACGTAGAGTGCTCGTTTAGATGTAGTCTTTCATATTTTTCTGCTTACGTGCACTTTTCTCTCACCTGCGTAAAAGGCAAAAAGAGTATCTGCCGAAAATAATAGCGAAGATTCGCTAAGATAAAGTCATCTACGTGGTTTTTTGTGTGATGGGACATGTGAAATGAGATATTTTGCAAAACTTCCCCTAATATCGCGTATGAAGCCGGATAGCTAGGTTAAAGGGGATTTTCTGGGCAGGCCGCACTGTGAGTGCGCGCTTCAAAGGGATATATTGAAACTTTCCTGTAGCACAATTCGGGAGGAAGATAGTATATTACACGTAGAAAAGACTGGGCTTTCACATGGTATACGAATTTAGTCGCAGTCTTTCTTTGTTTTCTGACTACATGCGCTAACCTCTCTCCAGCAGGCCAGAAATACAGTTTTTGCCGAAAAAGTGATTGAGAATGTAATCGTATGAACAAATTATGTATGACATTTTTATGTATTTCTAAATTATAAACACAATGGTATCCTTGGATTTTGAAAAGAGCGAGAAAAACGCATTTTATAGCCTTTTTTTGTTCTGCAGGTTATTACTCTATGAGGTGTTCACCCCCGTACATTGTAAGTTCTTGTAGGACGATCCACATGAGAGGCAGTTTTCTATGGGTAACAAATGACGCTCTATCAAATGGATATGGTTTCATCGCGTAGTTTCTACGGCTTGGCACTCTAATGGTACATTCCAATAATATAAATGCTCATTTCGACCTTTTAATGAAACTTTAATGAAAAACTTGTTTAGGCAATTTTATGCGCTTTTAGATGACGAATCTAACGATGCTTTCAAAATTTAATTTGGTTAGCTTTTACGAACTTTATGGTCAATTGAATATTTTTGGTAAATCAAGGCATACTGTAGTCATACCTTCAAAATATTTTTTGAAAAAAAGTTTTTTTGGAAGCTCTCATGATGCTACATAAGCCCTGCAAAGAAAATTAAAATCAAAAATATTTTTGTTCCCTGCATCTTCTGCTATGGCCATGGTCGAATATCTCAGACAGGCTCTCTTAATATTCAGAAATGAATGGCAATGAGAGGGATATAACTGACATAGTGACATAATATTCAACTATTTTGTGATAGAAGATATTGGACGGAAGGAGTAAACATACTGATTAATGTTCAAACTACACGTAGGAAATTAGAAATAATTAATGAGAAAGCTACAAAGGAGGAAAAGAAAGTACATTGAGAGAAATTGTTGCAGTTGCAAAAGAAAAATGACGGGATCCTTTATTTTAGATGATAAGTTCTGACGCGTGTCCTGGCCGTTCTCTATGATTGATGATAACGCTTGTTCCATTCGATTGAAAATGTGATCAACGCTCCTTGCTCGGCCGCAAAGATTACTTTTGATGACGTCACCAGGCAAAGAAGTAAGTAAGTATCATATATGGACATGAGAAGATTGAGAGCAGAGACTGTGAGATTTGTGAGTGGAAAAGGAAGTACAGTGTGAGAACGAGAGAGAGAATATGAGGAAGAGAGAGGGTAGAGACAGAGAGAGCGAGAGAGAGAGAGCGAGAGAGAAAGTGAAAGCCAGCTGTGTAGTACTTCAGCGCGAATTAGTGCAAGAAAGAGGCGGAGACAACAAGAAAGGCACAGGTAGCGGTAACTATTATGGTGAGGAACACTTCAAGTTGAAGAAGAGAGAGAAAGTATGTATGATGTTTAGAGAGTGAAAAGAGAACGAGAGAAAGGGAAACAGAGAGATAAATGACTAGGGAAGAAAGGCAGAGAAAAGTTGTGGGGAAAAGAATAATCGCATGTTGTTTCCACCGTCTATATAGCACCGTTCGAGTGGTTTTGCACCCTAGACTTGTCCGATCTTTGTATCTGAGGCTCCCCTTCGACCGCAATAATTACTGTCATTCAGACATGCATGCAACCTCTTGAGGACATAGAAATTTTTTTTTCAAAATTTAATTTGGTTAGCTTTTACGAACTTTATGGTCAATTGAATATTTTTGGTAAATCAAGGCATACTGTAGTCATACCTTCAAAATATTTTTTGAAAAAAAGTTTTTTTGGAAGCTCTCATGATGCTACATAAGCCCTGCAAAGAAAATTAAAATCAAAAAATATTTTTGTTCCCTGCATCTTCTGCTATGGCCATGGTCGAATATCTCAGACAGGCTCTCTTAAAGGAAGGCGAAGATCGGGCCACATGCAGTAGGGAGTGCCGTAAATTATTCGCCAGTTTACCTCTCGCTCGTGGTGGTGACGGTCGTGGAGGAAGTGGTGGATGCGGTTGTCGTCGTATCGGTGGAGCCGCCGGTTGTTGTTGTGGAGGCCGCCGTTGTCGTCGTATCGGAGCAGCACTGGTGGCACATGAAGGCACAGAACCTGTTCAGGTTGTTTTATTTTCCAATTTTTTAATGAAGGGTCTTTCTCTTTCGATCGGCTGATTGCCTCGTGCATTCTGCTTTGAACTTGTTTCCATTTAATCATTTCTAAGTACTAACTGCTTATTTTGGTCCTGAGTGTAGGTTGTGCTCGAGCAGAATCCGTTTCAGATCCACCATACTGGGCAGCTGGAACCGTGAAGTCATCGAACGAGAAATTTTCGTTTCTCGTAGACTCGCTCATGCTTTAGAATATTCGATACTAATACTCGTTCTATCTCTCGTCAACTTCATGGTTCTCCAATTTTTAGAATAATGTTTCTCTTTCTCTCACTCTCTCTCCATATCTCTCTCCGTCTCATGCCATTCATATTATATGTACATACATACATATATATGACTTCCGCCCTTTCATTCTGTTCCGCTGACTTGGGATTATTCATCCTTCGGCAGGGCAGAGTCCACACATGTTCCGGCAGAACTGCGCCTTCTCTCCCTTGCGTAGTATGTCGAGCTGCAGAAAGCATTCCGTACAGAGATCGTAGAGTTAGTTCATGATGACGATTAAGGAACTTCAAAACGGTATTAAACCTGCATACGTTATTTCAGGAAAGGTTTCACAGGCACATAAAAATTTTTTTTTCAATTCAAATTCCATCTAGAGGCATGACATTTCGCCATTCTTGTATGTATTTTTTAAGCGAAAAGTATAAATTTGAGCACATGCTGTATGCAACGGCATTGAATTATATGTGAATTCTGGGCCCTATTTCATCACAGCACGAAATGGACGCTGACTAGAGATTTTTTTTTCGGTAATGCGGAAAAAATTCCTTTATATGTTCGTCAGGTTGCAATCCACAGGCCCTCATGCGGATAATTATTTTCCAATTGGTTGCGTCGTGGCAGTCGTCGTCGAGGACGAAGATGAGGAAGAAGAAGAAGAGGATCCGGTAGTCGTCGTGTCGGTGGTGCCGCCGGTTGTTGCTGTTGAGGCCATCGTGGTGGTCGAGTCGTCGCCGCACATGTTACACGTCAAGGGGCAGAAGCTGTTCAAGATGATTTTTTTATAGATTTTTTTCTCTTTCACTGACAATGAGCTGATTAATTGAACCCTACATTGAACTAGTTTCCACTTAAATCTTTGAAGTACTAACTGCTTCTTCTGCGCCGGCGTATAGGCTGGGCTCCCGCAGAAACCTCGAGAGGCGAAGATTCCGCAGCTGATAGAATGATGTCATTCTCTCTCTCTCTCGCTCTCTTTTTCTCATGCCTATCACAGATTCTCTATATTACCACTCACTTGGGATGGTTATCCTGGCATCCTCCGGCTGGGCAGAGTCCGCACATGTTCGGGCAGAACTGCGCCTTCTGCGCACGTGTGTAGAATGCCGAGCTGCAGAAGCCGTTGACCACCCAGGCGGCGCAGCTTCAATTTCTTTCTTCTTATTATGTAAATAATTTTCGAATTGCTCATTATTCCTAAGAGAATGCGAGCAAGCTCCCCAGATTCGGACGACTGCATCTAAAAATTTCTCACAAAATCATATTATTCATATAAAAATAATCCTTTTTCATTATTAAAAACATATGCCGTATTTTCTCTATTAGTACCCCCGGGGGTTCTATTTTTCAAAACCCTTGCGAGAGGGGGGCACTATTAGAGGGAGGGGTTCTACTAGAGGTAGGGGTACTATTTTTCAATGTGAGACACTAAAAGTTTGATAACAACATTTTCTTCTCAAAAAACGAAGAATCGTAGCTCGAATTCATAGGAATCATCACTGGAATATCCATTTCACCACATATTTTGAATGAATTTGCAATCAGTTCATTGGGGAGAGCATCCCATGCCTCCAGGATCCATTCGAGGTACGTCTCGAGCTGAGATATTAGGCTGTTAGGGGGGGCACTATTGGAGGGGGGGGGGGGGGGGTTCTACTAGAGGGAGGGGTTCTATTTTTCAATGGCTTTATCAGAGGGGGGTACTATTAGAGGGGGGGGGGGTTCTTATAAAGGGGGGTACTAATCGAGAAAATACGGTATACATGTATGTGTCTTTGAGAACCATACTTGGGATGGTTGTCCCTGCACTGGGCGTAGGCGGACGAAGCAAGGGTGGCCAGCAAGTGTACGAACACGGATACGGAATGCATCATACAAATGTTAAGGCTTGACGACGGTCTAAATAGTGGGTTTTCATCTATCCGTTTTTTATGATAACATTCCTAGTTCATATTACATACATATATTGTGATTGAGAAGAATCCGAAATTCATACTTGTGAATAGTTATAAGAATTTATACATTATCACAATAAAGCATATTGGCATTAATGAAAGTTGAAGGCATTGAAAGAAGATGTTGTTTGCCTTACAAAATGTTCTCCTTATAAACTTCCCCAGTCACTTTTCTGTTTGATCAGCATAACTCTTACCCCTGCTGAGATATATGGCTTGTATCGTTTCAACATGCTATATTGTGCGGCACTTTGAGTTTTGATCGCTGAAAAGAGTGAATGATGAACTGAGAGGGTCAGGCTTGAAGAGAGAAAAGAAAGGGAAAGGGAAAATAAAGGCAGTACATAGATTGGCAGCAAAAGGAGAGAAATTGGGTCACATGATCCTACAGAAGCTTCGAATGTTTAATTTGAGAAATCTACTGAAAAATATATGTGCACATCATGTGACCATTCCATATTCCATTGCGTAATTGTTTTTCATTTTGTTTGGCGTGAGTTCGCACAGGAGTGTGATGACCTCTAATATATTTTTATTGTTCAATTGTGCCCCCCCTTACCTTGTCGCAATAATGTGACCTTTGGCACCCGCATTTACTCTTCTCTGATTGGCCCAATTCAAATGACATGACGTCTCTCTCTCTCTCTCTATTCAGCGTCTAGAGCGCGCGCGAGGTTTCGCCATACCTGGCAAAGACCGGCCAGCTTCAGTGTTCTCTTCTGCAGTTGTGGAGGGGGGTGGAGACAGGATCCTTTCTGATTTTCTGCTACATTTACACTTTCACAGCGTTTTGTCCCCCCTAGTTTGAGCGGCTTCTGATGAAAAACTAATTTACGGACAGATTCGTGGTTTTGACTAATCAACGGATGGGATTTATGGTTTTGACCGTGAATTAGATTGGGTTTCCTACGCGTGCGGTCGCGTTGCTTTTTAGGACTTGGCTGCGCGTTCTTTTTATTTCTTTTTTTGTCGCCGGGTGTTACGTTGGTAATTCTTTTAGTTTAATCTTTTTTTAGCTTTCATTTCCAGGATGCCGTATCAGCCGCGCCAATTCACCTCAAGCAGTCGCCATCGCGAGCAGGCGACTTCTCAGATCGACAGGTTCGGTCCAGGAAATATTACGCATATTTTGACCTTTTTTGTGTGTTCTCTATGTTCCTTGTGCGCTTTGAGAGAGTCGCTCCAGCTGTGTGTCTCCGTCCACAACGACAAGATGAGCGCGCGCTCGCAGCCCAACGACCGCCAGGCTGCAGCGCCCACTTCTCAGCAATCCGCGGAATCTCGACAGATTCAGCAAGACGAGTTAGTTAAATCCAAGATGAATTGAACATTGTTTGTGCCGAGCGATTTAGATTCTTTTACAAAATATGATTACTTATTTCGATGTATCTTTGCAGAGCAGTGTCTATGGAAGCGTCCGTGATTCCTGCAGGACAAGTTCAGCCTCTTCCCGCCCAAGCCCTAAGGTTATTCGTTTGTTAATTTCTTTACAATATTCTGAGCAAACTTGATATTTCTAGTTCATCTTCGCAAGGGCAGCGACCCGTCCCGAAGTCATGGACTCGCAAGACTTACAGGTAACTAAATTTCTTGTAATAAGCTGTGAAAATAGTTGCATGTTTAATTGAGAAAGGCAAGAAACTCGATTTTCAGCAACTCTCGTCAGAGAAGCTTCAACACGCGCCCACCGACATTCGGCAACATCAACGTAGCTGCGGGTGCCACTTTCAGTGGCACGATCGTATACAACACCGTTGCTGGGCGAGGAGGCGGGTGGCGCGCGACTCACCGAGGAAAAAGAGGTGGCCGGCCGAGAATGGTCCCCAATGTTGAGCATGAGCCCACTCAGTGAACTGTGAAATGGCACTGATGCTTTTTTTTATATTGATGGTCGGTAAAAGTAGCTCATTTCATTATTAGAGTGCCAATATGATAGTCTGTAAAGGTGGCTCATTTTATTATTAGAGTGCCCTACTTAATGTCTTTCTGCTCATGCTAATCTTCTTTTAATTCCCTGTGACATATCTTGTGCATTAGCCCAACGCGAGTACAGAAAAATTACTCGATCTCGCCACTTTATTGCTGGAACTTCATGTGAGTTATATTTTAATATCTTGTAAATAACTCCTTCCCACCGTTCGTTGCTCTTTCTGTGATATGTGTGCCTAGCTTATTTCAATGTGAATGCTATAATGTTTGTTCGAAAAAAAAATAATGAGTGGATGAAGTCAACTGTGAATTGGAATGAAAGTGTTTATATGAAAAAAAACTCGTGTTCTATGCCTTCGTTTCAACCGAATGAATACCGATTGTCCATTTTTTGTGCCTGTTCTACTTTTAGATCCGGTTTTAATCTATAGTTGCAACGTCCAGTGCATCCATCTCCACCACCTCCCGCTCTCTCACCAACTCGTGGCGACTTTTCTATTGTCAGTAATTTGTCTCTTTTTCAGGTTATTATTGCTTTTAGAGTTAGAATTTTGTTCATTTTTCGTTCTGCCTTTCTTTGTCAGGCCGAATCGACGACTCTCCTCGAGGGTTCGCTTGTCTCGCCGTGGGAGATTGAGTCGCCGTCCGGTTAATACTTCTCTACTTCATTTCTTATGATTGAAATCTTTGTTAAGAAAAGCAAATACAAGAAGAATTTATTCCAGCAAGGCGGCCAGGACTACAACGGCCCGTGCACCCTCTCTCTCTCTTGGCTCTCCCATTGGCTCTCCCACCGGCTGGTGGCGATTCCTTGGTCAGCAAACATCTGTGTTTTTGTTTAGAGTTTATTCAGTTATTTTTATTCTTTTAATTAATTATTATTGGACTTTTTGTAATCATGGACTTCTGTAATGCAATCTGGACTTCTTTTTCGGCTAATATTTGGGTTGGAAGCTGCTTTGTATTATTTGGGGCTATTTACCGCTCTATTTAGATTTCCTCTACAATAGTATTTTGGGATTTTAGAATACGTGCTAGACTAATAGTAATTTTATTAGAATGGCAGACTCGTCTGGATGGTACCATCGGATTTAGGTTAGGAGAGTGAGGAGTGAAAGGGGGCAGCCATGTGCGCCTAAGAGGCAGCCATGTGCGCCATATGCGCCGTTACGGCAGCCAACTGTGCCACGTGTTCCTGGAAGATTTGAATTGGCACAGATTGATGCCCGAAATCGGATTGAAAGCCTGGAAGCTCGAATTCGAGAACTCTCCCAGAGGAACCGTGAGCTATTATTGATTCATAAGGCGGATCAATTGAAAATGAACGCGCTTTCTGGTCGCTTTCTAAAACCTATTGCTGACCTGGAGAAATCTCAGTTGCGCAGAAGGATCAAATTCCTTGCATCTCTTCTAATCAGATCAATTTCTGGAGAGAAAGCATCAAGTTGTAGCGCCAACCAAACTCGCAAGCTCATGCGAGTGCTGTTCGCAGAAATGCAATTGAGCATGCTCACCACGTTTTCAATGGACTCCTTGATCAATACAAATTTTCCTACAAGGGAGGAAATTTGTTGTTTCGGGCAACAGTTGAATGGTGAACAAGAATGTTACGCTGTCTAGCTAACTTCCCACTGTTTCTTTCATCTTTAGTGTACTCTTCTTTAAAAAAAATCTTAAATTTTCTAGTCTACATGCACTCTTTCTCTTCCATGCTAGGGCGTAAAGTTTAGTTTCGCAGATTCTCGTATTTTTCTATTGTATTTTTCTATTTTTTATCCAATTTTAATAGACAAATTAATTTTATCATTTAAGGTTAATTCTACATCTCTTCTGCGCGCTACACTCGACATCAGCTACAGTATCATCCACTCGGTCCTCATCATCCACACGGTAAGTTGAGAAGAGAAAGGGAGAGAGAGAGAGAGAGAGAGAGAGAGAGAGAAAGTAGGTCCGTCGATTGACCCTTCGCACCTTCTCCGCCTCTCTTCTCGCTTCCATTCTCCACCTGGAAAATGTGACCTTTATCGATGATGCAGGAGACAGCCGAGGTTGGAGTACTCGAGTAAATGAAGCAAATGGTCGGCGTGTTGAGGTGGCTGCCGCATTGAGAGTGGCGCGGAGACTTCCTTGCTCAATGTGGCTCAGCTGCTTGGTGTTGAGCAGGAGGAGTTGAGGGTGTCTCTGATCTCACGAATCATGCAGCCAACTCGTGGAGGGGCCAAGGGCACTCTTATCAGGTATCACTCTACTCTTCTCATATCTCTTTTAACGGTTTTCTCTGCAGAGTTCCTCTGAAGAGTGGGGAGGCGAGTGCTGCCCGCGATGCTCTCTCCAAGTCTCTCTACTCTCGCCTCTTTGACTGGGTCGTCTCCCGCATGAACTCGTCCATTCCTTGCTCCAACAGCGCCGCCTTCATCGGTGTACTCGACATTGCCGGCTTCTGTATGTCTCTCCCTCTGTCTCCCTCTCTTTCCGTCACTCTCCCTCTTTATCTCTATTCTCATTCTCCTTTACCCTCTCTCTCTCCCTTGTTCTAGAATTCTTCGCCCGCAACTCTTTCGAGCAGTTCTGCGTCAACTACTGCAATGAGTAGTTGCATCACTTCTTCACTGAGCGAGTGCTGGGAGCGGAGCAGAAATTGTACAAGGCAGAGGGTATTCCCATTCCGCCCATTCACTACTCCGACAACGCCGACTGTTTTGGTTTCTCTCTTCTCACTTTTGATCATGTAATCTCAATTATTTTAAATTGAAAAAAGTCCATTCACACATTCTTTCCTGTCAGATCTGTTCGAGGCGAGAGGAATTGGTCTCTTCGACCTCCTCGACAAAGAATCCAGGATGAATCGAGGTCCTTTGGCTCGCTCTCCCATTCTGACTGATCATTCTTGTTGTCTTTAGAAGGCTCGCAAAGCCAAAGAGTTCCGGCAGATGAGAGATGACGAAGGATTCCTCATTCGACACTATGCAGGTCGCACTCTTCACTCTCTGCTTCTTCCCTCATTCCAGTTCTCTTCAGAGAAGGCGGCGAAAAAAAGGGAAGAGGAAGAAGAGAGGATGAGGAAGGAAGACAAGGAGAAACAGAAGAAGGAAGAGATGGAGAAAGAGAGGAGCAGTCTAGATGCGACCCTCAGAGAGCGGGGGAGGGAGGACGACCGCAAGCATCAGCCGCCTCTCATCGAGAATGATACTGACCTCTCTACTTGGCAGTTGTCCAAGCTGTTAACAATTCAACTGGTTAGAGCAAGATTCACTATTAACAATTCAACTGGTTAGAGCAAGATTCTAATCGTCTTTCTCAACCCTTTCTGAATCTGGATGAGAACGAGGATTATAAAACAGCCTCATGTGTATTTAGATGTGTCGCAGCTTCTGAGATGCATGGAGGAGTTCCACCGCCGTCTCCGGGTCTTGAACGAGTGGCGAACCCGCCGGACGTGTCGTGAGAATCCCGTGCCGACTGCGCCTGCGATCTCCCGCCAACTCTCATCTCACCGGACTCCTCTCTCTGAGCAGCGCTTCTTCAAAGTTGCTGTTCCGATGATAAATAGATGGAGATATCTAGCCCAGATGTTTTGGTTGAATTAAGCATAAAGTTTGAACATCTGATTATGGCCTGCTATTTTTATGTTCTGGTGCTTGTAATCTTTCTCCTCTGCTCGGATTAAAGGAGCTTTAACACTTTGTTTTCTTGATTTATGTTCTAAGAAGAAAGGTATTAAAGAAACAATAAAATTGTTTAAATTGACGCTAAAGTTGTGAATAAAAAGCTTAAACGTCGAGTTGAAGAGCTTGGGGCATGGTAGGATTCCCAGTTGTATGAGAGTGAAACATGAACAAAGAACTGACCAAATGTACGACACCGTATCTATAGAGAAAGGGCCGTTCAGAAATCTTAGTTACTATCTGTCACGAAGTATGCCCAAATGAACTCATACCGTAGCTAAAGCTTTTCTATTTCACGGTCACAAAAGTGGACCGATGCTGCTGTTCGGAACGCTGTGCACTTTTACCTTGTATTACTTTAATGGAAATTGTGACATTGAAAGGTTTCGTACAAAATGAAATTAGGATCCAGATTTTCTTGCCGCCCTCCCCCTTGTCTGCATGCCCCTATCTGAAGATGCCTGGATAACCTGGAAAATAACGCGAGAAGATAGTGCCGGAGGCACCACCGGCTGGAGCAGGTTCTTTTTTTATTAATTTTTATTTTTCGGCGCCCTAGGCACATTTCAGTGGAACCTTCTGTTCAGTCTGGACTAATTCGATATTGATAAATACGGTGGTAAGATTAGTTCTGAAAGATGACGATTTAGAAAAGGTGGAGAGACATTACTGCCGATTCTGTCATTATGAAATGCCTTTGAAATGAATTACTCATGCTTGAGCCGCCTTCCGCGACGTCTCTTCGCTAGTCTCCGCATTGTCAACCTGGACGCACGGCCATTCAACCCTTACTAAATGCGGTCATCAACAAGCGTTGATTCATTTCTCGGTAGAAGTGGGCGGAGCCTGGCAGTACGCAGCCAAATTTGAGACCTTGATTGTGCAACTTGGCTGCGTACATCAAAGATTTGAATTTGGCTGCGTACAGCCACCACTGCTTATCTGTTTGTTATCCATAGAGCCGCGTTCAGTGTTGCTCAATCATACAGTAAACTGGCGCGAAAGAGCGCACGGGAGGTCACATTAAACCTTCACGCGGTGACGCTACCGCAAAGAGTAGGAGCCTAGTAACCGCAATGCTGACTAGCAGCGCAGCCATTTTATATGGCAGTGTTTGAATTGCCGTGGGACGCCTTGTATCATCGGGTAGATATATTTTTTGACATGGCATTCAGCTATGTTTACGGACCTCAATCTCGCTATAAAATTGGTCTTTCTTTCCAAGATTTCGCATGAGTTATCAAGACATCTTCGAGACTCTCCTCGCAAAGTTTGATGCTAATAGGAATCAATATTTTTTGACATGACCACAAAGTTATGGGCCTCAATCTCCTTGTAGACTGGGGCTATCTATCCGAGGTTTTGCATGAGTCATCAAGGCACCTTAAAGACTATCCTCCCTTGTTTTGAAGCCAATAGGAAACAAACTGTTTGGCAAGGCGATAAAGCTAGCCTACGGACTTCATCCACCTGCCTACTGGGATTTTTTTTCCCAAGATTTCGCATGAGTCATCGGGATCTCTTGAAAACCATCCTCGCTTAGTTTTAAGCCAATACGATAAACAAAATGTTTTTGACATGACCATTAAGCCATATTTACGGACCTCAATCTCCGGGCATACTGGGGCTTTCTTTCGAAAATATAACATGAGTTATAAAGGCATCTCTATAGGCTATTCTCGCACAGTTTGGATCCAATATGAGATAAAAAATTTCCGAAATGGCCATTGAGCTATACTCTCTGTACCATCGTGATCTTAGTTTTATCTACCTTTGTTTCATATTTCTATCTTATTTTAACTATGTTAATTCTATACATGTGCCACTTTTATGACCGTAAATTAAGTTAAGTTAAGTTTAATTTACGAAGGGGCCATTGAGCTATGTATATTTACAGAACTAAATCTTGCTGTGATAGGGAAGAGGGAAAAAAGAGGGATGGAGAGAGAGAAAGAGAGCGGAACAGAAAAAGTGTCGATTCTGATCTAGCATGCAGTATGATAACGAAATTCTGTACAACTGTTAATTCCGAGTTCCTTCTAAAAGACAACCACTGAGCCGAGAGTATGAATACTGGGTTTATTCGTCGCTCCGTCTCTCAGACGATCAAACGATATGAATGATAAGAAACATGGCATTACCACTGAAACATGGCATTACAACGAGAAATTATTTTCCAATGGGTTGCGTCGTGGTAGTTGTCGATGAGGAAGGCGAGGATCCCGTTATCGTGGTGTCGGTGGTGCTGGCGGTTGTTGCTGTTGTTTACGGCGTCGTCGTGGCGGTTGTGCTGGCAGTTGTTGTTGTTGTGGACGGGGTCGTAGTGTCGGTGGTGCTGGCGGTAGTTGTTGTTGTTGTGGACGGGGTTGCCGTGTCGGTGGTGCTGGCGGTAGTTGTTGTTGTTGTGGACGGGGTTGTCGTGTCGGTGGTGCTGGCGGTTGTTTTTGTTGTGGATGGGGTTGTCGTGTCGGTGGTGCTGGCGGTTGTTGTTGTTGTGGACGGGGTTGTAGTGTCGGTGGTGCTGGCGGTTGTTGTTGTTGTGGATGGGGTTGTCGTGTCGGTGGTGCTGGCGGTTGTTCTTGTTGTGGACGGGGTTGTCGTGTCGGTGGCGCTGGCGGTTGTTGTTATTGTGGACGGGGTTGTCGTGTCGGTGGTGCTGGCGGTTGTTGTTATTGTGGACGGGGTTGTCGTGTCGGTGGTGCTGGCGGTTGTTGCTGTTGTGGACGGGGTAGTCGTGTCGGTGGTGCTACCGGTTGTTGCTGTTGTGGACGGCGTCGTCGTGTCGGTGGTGCTACCGGTTGTTGCTGTTGTTTACGGCGTCGTCGTGTCGGTGGTGCTACCGGTTGTTGCTGTTGTGGACGGGGTAGTCGTGTCGGTGGTGCTACCGGTTGTTGCTGTTGTGGACGGGGTAGTCGTGTCGGTGGTGCTACCGGTTGTTGTTGTTGTGGACGGCGTCGTCGTGTCGGTGGTGCTACCGGTTGTTGTTGTTGTGGACGGGGTCGTCGTGTCGGTGGTGCTACCGGTTGTTGCTGTTGTGGACGGCGTCGTCGTGTCGGTGGTAGTGCTAGCGGTTGTTGTGGACTGCGTCGTCGTAACGGTGGAGCTACCGGTTGTTGTTGTGGGGGCCGTTGTGGTGGTTGAGTCGGAGTCGCACAGGTTGCACGTCAAGGCACAGAACCTGTTCAGGTTGTTTTAGCTTTCATGATTTAAGGCTTTTGCTTTTTGTCTTTCTCTCAGCTGATTCTATCTTGCTTTTTTGAACTTGTTTCCGTTTAATTTTCTCAAGCACTAACATTTTCTTCTGTGCCGGCGTGTAGGCAGTGCTCACGCAGAAACCGTTGGAGGCCCAGATTGGGCAGCTGATATAATTACGTATTTTCCACAGTCTTTCTCTATCTCTTTCCCTCTCTCTAATCCTGCCATTGATTCTCTGTCTCTTTCTTTCCGTCCCGCTGACTTTATCGAGTTATCCTTGCATCCGGACGGCGTCGTCGTGACGGTTGTTGTTGTGGTGGCCGCTGTGGTGGTTGAGCCGGACTCGCATACGTTGCACGTCAAGGCACAGAACCTGTTCAGGTTGTTCTAGTTTTCATGCTTTAAGGCTTTTTCTCTTTCCCTCTGCTTTTTCAAGCTTCCTGCTTTGAATTTGTTTCCGCTTAATTGTTTCAAGTACTGGCATCTTCTTCTGTGCCGGCGTTTAGGCTGTGCTCAAGCAGAACCCGTTGGAGGCCCAGACTGGGCAGCTGATAGAATTACATATTTTCCACAGTTTTTCTCTCTTTCCCTTTCTCTCTCTCATCCTGTCACTGATTCCCAATGTTTCTTTAAGTCCCGCTAACTTAATCGAGCTATCCTGGCATCCGGCCGGACAGAGTCCGCATGAGTTCGGGCAGAACTGCGCCTTCTGCACACTTGTGTAGTGTTGCGAGCTGTAGAAGCCGTTGCCCACCCAGGCGGAGCAGCTGCAATTTCTTTGTTTAATCATAAAAATAATTTTCAAATTGCCAGTTTTTCCCATGCGAACGCTTACTATGTAATTTTTGAGTTGCGACTGCATCTAAAATATCATATGAAGCCCGATTATTAAAAAGAATAGTAATTTTCTCGTTATTCGATACATGCACATATGTGTCTTTGATAGCCGTACAGGGGATGGTTGTCCTTGCACTGGGCGTTGGCGAACGAAACAACTGTGGCCAGCATGAACACGAACACGGATTGCATCTTGAGCAAGTTGAAATTTGACGAAGGTCTAGGAAGTATTTTTGCCATTTATCAGTGCATTTGTTTTATAGATAAAATTTATCGAACACATTTAACTGTGATTCAAAATAATCTAAATTACATCTTAAATATACTCTGCAAGAATAAAACGTATAATCATCGTATATTGGCATCAATAGAAATTGCAAGCATAGAAGGAGGATGCGTTTGCCTTACAACACATCCTCCTTATAAACTGTCAATTCTCAGTCCACGTCACTGTTCTGTTTGATCAGCCTAGATCGTCGCCCTGCTACGGCATAGCCCATGCATCCCTTTAACATGCATTTTGTGCGGCACTTTGAGTTTAGTTAGCTGAAAAGAGTAGGTGAACAGAGATAGTCACTCTCGAAGAAAGAAGAGAAAGGATAGAGAAAACAAAGTAAGTTTATAGTTTGACAGCAAAGGGAGAGAAATTGAGACCTTAATTACATGATCCTACAGAAGCTTCGAATTGGCATCAGTGCGAGCGTATCGAGCATCGAGAAACGCCATTTGGTTTTCGGTCGTTAGAATGGAGTTTAACAGGTGTACCAATTGTATGTCATCCACCAGGGTTAGGCCATTTCGTGCTCCGTGATTCCTTATTTCTTAGTTTATCGGGCGTTGAGATGAGTTGAACGAGCTATTGATTGGGTCTGTACGACTCCAGAGGCCGAGATACAGAATTTAACACTTTCGTTTGCCACTTACTTCGCTCAATTTCATAAAAAAACACAGGTGCAGCTTACAACACTAACCTCGCTTAGTTTGAAGCCAATGGGAAACAAAAATTCTTGACCTGGCCAATAACGTAAGTTTACGGACCTCAATCCCTCTGCAAAGTTTGGCTTTCTTTCCAAGAGTTCATTTGAGTCATCAGGGCATCCTAAAGACTATCCTCGCTCAGGTCAGTTTTAAGCCGAAAAGAAGTAAACATGTTTGGCATGGCCATTATGATATGATTACGAACCTAAATATCCTTGCATACCGGGCCTTTCTTTCCTAGATTTCACATCAGTTGTCAAGGCATCTAGAAGACTATCCTCCCATGTTTTGAAGCAGATATAAACACACTTTTGACGTGGCCAATAAGGTATGCCTATGGGCCTCAATCACCCTCCATTCTGTGGCTTCTTTCATCCATCAAGAAATCTTCAAGACAATCCTCGCTTAGTTTGAAGCGAATAGGAAACAAGCAAAAATTTGATATGGCAATGAAGCTGTATTTACGTACCTCACAATCAATCTCCGTGCATACTGGGGCTTTCTTGCCAAGATTTCACATGAGTCATCAAGGGATCTTGAAGATTTTTATCGCTTATTTTTATTTCGAAGCCCAAAGAAAACAATTTTTGACTTGGCCCTTAAGCTATGTTTAAACCTCATTTAAATGCATACTGATGCTTTGTTATGATGATTTCACATGAGTCAGAAAGGGACCATGAAGACTATCCTCGCTTAGTTTGAAGCCAATATGAAAAAATTCTTAGGTTGCCATTGAACTATATTTATGGACCTCAATCTTCCTGCAGATATCAAGTGATATAGGAGATGTGGGAAAAAAGATTGATGGAGAGAGAGAAGTAGAGTGAACGAAAAAAGTGTTAGTTCATATCAAGCATGCTGAATTATAACGGAATTTTGTTCAACTGTTAATTCAACGTTCCTTAAAAGACAACGACTGAGCTGAGTGTATGAAGACTGCTTTTATTCGTAGCTCCGTCTCTCAGACGATCAAACGAAATGAACGATAAGAAATATGGAATTACAACGAGAAATTCTAATTTATTTTCCAATGGGTTGCGTCGTGGTCGTGTCGGTAGTGCTGGCGGTAGTTGTTGCTGTTGTGGACGGGGTAGTCGTGTCGGTGGTGCTACCGGTTGTTGCTGTTGTGGAAGGGGTAGTCGTGTCGGTGGTGCTACCGGTTGTTGCTGTTGTGGAAGAGGTAGTCGTGTCGGTGGTGCTACCGGTTGTTGCTGTTGTGGACGGCGTCGTCGTGTCGGTGGTGCTACCGGTTGTTGTTGTTGTGGACGGCGTCGTCGTGTCGGTGGTGCTACCGGTTGTTGTTGTTGTGGACGGCGTCGACGTGTCGGTGGTGCTACCGGTTGTTGCTGTTGTGGACGGGGTAGTCGTGTCGGTGGTGCTACCGGTTGTTGCTGTTGTGGACGGGGTAGTCGTGTCGGTGGTGCTACCGGTTGTTGTTGTTGTGGACGGCGTCGTCGTGTCGGTGGTGCTACCGGTTGTTGCTGTTGTGGACGGGGTCGTCGTGTCGATGGTGCTACCGGTTGTTGCTGTTGTGGACGGCGTCATCGTGTCGGTGGTTGTGCTAGCGGTTGTTGTGGACTGCGTCGTCGTAACGGTGGAGCTACCGGTTGTTGTTGTGGGGGCCGTTGTGGTGGTTGAGTCGGAGTCGCACAGGTTGCACGTCAAGGCACAGAACCTGTTCAGGTTGTTTTAGCTTTCATGATTTAAGGCTTTTGCTTTTTGTCTTTCTCTCAGCTGATTCTATCTTGCTTTTTTGAACTTGTTTTCGCTTAATTATTTCAAGTACTAACATCTTCTTCTGTTCCTTCGTGTAGGCTGTGCTCAAGCAGAAACCATTGGAGGCCCAAATTGGGCAGCTGAATTAATTAGGTATTTTCCACCGTTTTTCTCTCCCTATTTCTCTCTCTTTCAGATCCTGTCGCTGATTATCTACATATATATCTTTCCGTCCCGCTGACTTGATCGAGCTATCCTGGCATCCGCCCGGACAGATTCCGCACGAGTTCGGGCAGAACTGCGCCTTCTGCACCCTGGTGTAGTGTTGGTTGCTGCAGAAGCCATTGCGCACCCAGGCGGAGCAGCTTCAATTTCTTTGTTTAATCATAAAAATGAATTCCAATCCCAAGAGAACTCTACGTTTTGTCTCGTTTTTTCAATACATGCATATACATTTGTGTCTTTGACAGCCGTACAGGGGATGGTTGTCCTTGCACTGGGCGTTGGCGAACGAGACAACGGTGGCCAGCATGAGCATGAAGACGGATTGCATCTTGCGCAAGTTGAAACTTGACGAAGACGAAGGTCTAGGAAATATTTTCCTCGTTATCAGTGCATTTTTTAGAGATAAAATGTATCGAACATTTTAATTGTAAATAAAAAAATCTTACAATTAAATAGATCTTAAAATATACTTTTTAGGATTAAAACATAATTATTCAAATTATCGCATAGTGGCATTAATAGAAATTGCACGCATAGAAGGAAGATGCTTTTGACTTGCAACATATCCTCCTTATAAACTGCCAGTTCTCAGTAATCGTCACTTTTCTGTTTGATCAGCCTGGATCGTCGCCCTGCAACGGCATATTCCATGTATCACTTTAACATGCATTTTGTGCGGCATGCTGAGTTTTGTTCGCAGAAAAGAGTGGGTGAACAGAGAGGGTCACGCTCGAAGAAGGAAGAGAAAGGACAGAGAACATAAAGTTAGCGTATAGATTGACAGCAAAAGGAGAGAAATTGAGGCAGGAAATACATACATGATCCTACAGAGGATTCGAATTGGCATCAGAGCGAGAACTGACGCCATCTGGGCTTCGGCCTTTAGAATGGAGTTTCCCATGTGTACTTATAACTCATCCCCAAGTTACCCAAATTTCGTGCTCCGTGCTTCCTTAGCTCTATGGGGCGTAGAGCTGAGTCGACCACGCTATACATAGATTGGGTTTGAACGATTCTATAGCCGAGATACAGTCTCCTTCGAACTTACCTCGCTCAATTTCGTCAAAAACACTAGTCCAGCATACACAATCCTCTCTTAGTTTGAAGCCAATAGGAAACAACCAAAAATTTGATATGGCAATGAAGCTGTATTTACGTACCTCACAATCAATCTCCGTGCATACTGGGGCTTTATTGCCAAAATTTCACATTAGTCATCAAGGGATCTTGAAGATTTTCATCGCTTAATGTTAGTTCGATGCCCAAAGAAAAAATTTTTGACTTGGCCCTTAAGCTAAGTTTAAACCTCATTGCATACTGTTGCATTGCTAAGAAGATTTCACATGAATCAGCAAGGGACCATGAAGACTATCTTCGCTTAGTTTGAAGCCAATATAAAAAAAATTCCTAGGTTGCCATTGAACTATATTTATGGACCTCAATCTTCCTGGAGATATCAAGTGAGATATGAGATGTGGGAAAAAAGATTGATGGAGAGAGAGAGAAGGAGAGTGAACGAAACAAAGTGTTTGTTCTTATCTGGCATGCTGAATTATTCTGTACAACTGTTAATTCAACGTTCCTCAAAAGACAACGACTGAGCTGAGTGTATGAAGACTGCTTTTATTCGTCGCTCCGTCTCTCAGACGATCAAACGAAATGAACGATAAGAAATATGGAATTACAACGAGAAATTCTAATTTATTTTCCAATGGGTTGCGTCGTGGTCGTGTCGGTAGTGCTGGCGGTAGTTGTTGCTGTTGTGGACGGGGTAGTCGTGTCGGTGGTGCTACCGGTTGTTGCTGTTGTGGACGGGGTAGTCGTGTCGGTGGTGCTACCGGTTGTTGCTGTTGTGGACGGCGTCGTCGTGTCGGTGGTGCTACCGGTTGTTGCTGTTGTGGACGGCGTCGTCGTGTCCGTGGTGCTACCGGTTGTTGCTGTTGTGGACGGGGTAGTCGTGTCGGTGGTGCTACCGGTTGTTGTGGACTGCGTCGTCGTGACGGTGGAGCTACCGGTTGTTGTTGTGGTGGCCGCGGTGGTGGTTGAGTCGGAGTCGCACAGGTTGCACGTCAAGGCACAGAACCTGTTCAGGTTGTTTTAGCTTTCATGATTTAAGGCTTTTGCTTTTTGTCTTTCTCTCAGCTGATTCTATCTTGCTTTTTGAACTTGTTTCCGCTTAATTATTTCAAGTACTAACATCTTCTTCTGTTCCGGCGTGTAGGCTGTGCTCAAGCAGAAACCATTGGAGGCCCAAATTGGGCAGCTGAATTAATTAGGTATTTTCCACCGTTTTTCTCTCCCTATTTCTCTCTCTTTCAGATCCTGTCGCTGATTATCTACATATATATCTTTCCGTCCCGCTGACTTGATCGAGCTATCCTGGCATCCGCCCGGACAGATTCCGCACGAGTTCGGGCAGAACTGCGCCTTCTGCACCCTGGTGTAGTGTTGGTTGCTGCAGAAGCCATTGCGCACCCAGGCGGAGCAGCTTCAATTTCTTTGTTTAATCATAAAAATAAATTTCAATCCCAAGAGAACTCTACGTTTTGTCTCGTTTTTCAATACATGCATATACATTTGTGTCTTTGACAGCCGTACAGGGGATGGTTGTCCTTGCACTGGGCGTTGGAGAACGAGACAACGGTGGCCAGCATGAGCACGAAGACGTATTGCATCTTGCAAACGATGAAACTTGACGAAGGTCTAGGAAGTATTTTTCATATTTATCAGTGTATTTTTAATTGGGATTGAGGAGAATCTAACATACATCTTAAATATACTTTATAAGAAATAAACTTATAATTATTCAAATTATCACATATTGGCATTAATAGAAATTGCAAGCATAGAAGGAAGATACTTTTGCCTTACAACACATCCTCCTTATAAACTGCCAATTCTCAGTCCTCGTCACTTTTCTGTTTGATCAGCCTGGATCGTGGCCCTGAAACGGCATATGCCATGCATCACTTTAACAAGCCTTTTTATCGCTGAAAAGAGTGGGTGGACTGAGAGGGTCAGACTTGAAGAGAGAAAAGAAAGAGAAAGAGAACATGGGTTTGGCATACATTAATAACAAAAGGAGGAAATTGAAGCAGAAAGCTACGTCATCAAACAGAACCATATGTGCACGTCATGTGCCAAAGCGATTTTCCTCCCTGTTGTTATTTTTTGTTTCATTGGTGCAAACGGCACCAACAATTTTGGGCAAACCTTAGGTGATTTGATATGCACATTATGTAGTCTGTATAAAGTTATTTCTAATACTTCCTTAAATTTTATGATTACATTTTCATTCACAGTTTCAACATCAATTTGCCCTAACTGTTTGACTTTAGGGCTCAACCAGGCCGACGGCCGGCCAGACGTTTCTTGGACCCGGCCAGGCTCGATCCGGGCCCTGGAAAATTGGGTGAGCCAGCACTACGGACCGGGACGGGCTGGGCCGGCCCCTTTAATCTCTGGTCCTGAAAAGTGCAGCTTGTGAGTTGTTGTTCACATCCTATTGATTTTTGTTACATTTCCTCTTTTCCTTACATAAAATAAGTTTTTCGTTCCTAACAATAACGTTTTATATATCTAATGTAAGTCATGCGACGTCGAGATGAGTCGAACGAGCTGTAGATTTAGTTTGTACGACCCCTGTAGCCGAGATATAGACCCCTCTAAACATTTTCGTGGGACGCTTTTTTTACACCGAGCCCATGGATTAACAAGGGATCAGAGCGTTCTGGAGTGTTCGTTGAGCCTAGAGATCCTGTATCGCCTTGGTCATTCCAAATGCCTGGTCAGGTTCCTAATTTTCGAACCCTTAAGGATACTTTTGGGGGCTCCATTTGCCTTTGAGCGTACAAAAATCGAACAAAGTATAACTTTACCCGGGTCGCGCAAGCTCGAATTGAACTGCTAGAAAAGTGTACTTTTAAAACGACCGAAACGAACTTTCAGCTCGAAGGCGAACTCGATGTGCACAAGTTCGTTTTCTCTCCGCTTTAGATTATTCCACTTCGGATATTCGAATGCTGAATGCTTTGGCCTTCCACTTCATTTTGAAAGTGGAAAGAACATCGCACACTAAAAGGTTTCTCTCTGTCTTTCTATTTTTCGCTCTGTCTCTCTTTCTCTCACTTTCTCGAATTGAAATGTCGTCTATTGGGTTCCGTCCAGGGATCGAATAAAAGTAGAGAAATCACGAGTCGTACTATAAATTCTCTAAGAAAACCGAAAAAGTATTATGTGATTTCCCTACTTTATTCGATCCCTTAACAGATACTAAATAGATGACATTTCTATTCGCGCAGATAGCGCGAAGGAAGGATCCCTGTTCCCCGGAAAGCAGGTAATTTTTGTTACATTTCAGCTCTTCCCTTGTATGAATAAAATGGCAATTCGACGTTAAAGGTTCTGATCATAATCATCTATTAGTACAAGGCTCTCGTTTGCACTTTATTAGTACACAAAATTATCTGAATACAAGGTTAATTGCGAAATAGGACAGGAATGTAAGAGCTTCGCAGTCATTTTCCATTGCATCCCGTCCGCCGAGTTGGTCGTTGCTCGCCTGACTGAAGATGGCTGGAGAATCTGAAAAAGAAGGCGAGAAGAAAGAACCTGAGGCGCCGGCCGGAACAGCTTCCTCTCCCTCTACTCCCCCCGCCGCTCCTCCCTCTCCTCCCTCGGTCTCTTCCGCCTCGATTCAGATCACACCCGATCGCCTGATCGGAGAGACGCCAGACAACGAACTTCGCATTGAGCCAAGGTTTATTCTTTATTTATTTATTTAAAACTCTATTTATTTATTTATTTAAAGTCTTTTTTATTAACTTGGACGATTATAATTTATTATTCATTTTTATTTATTTAACGTTCTGGAAGAAGAATTTTGTAAGACAGAAGGAAACAGAACGAAAGAATGATCTATGTATGAATGAAAGATAGAATCATTAATGATCTGAAATGCAAAGATACATACCTTTCAGCTTTAATATTTCTATTCCTATTGATTATCGTCGGGCATTATGTTTTTCATCGATTTGTAGTTCAATCGGTGGCATTTAGAAAGCAGAGATTCGCTAGTGTTGTAAACACATTAACGTTGGGTGAGAGTCGCAATTGTCGATTGACCGAAGGAGTCATAATTGCCAATTTGGAGTAAGATGGGGGGGACGTTATTGCCGATTTAGAAAGGGTGGAGACATGATTGCCAATTCTGTCAAAATGAAATGCCTTTGAGGTGGCTGCTTATGGAGCCGCCTTCCGGCGTCTTCTCTTCTCCCCTCTGCGCCACTTTCCGACTCGTCAACCTGGACGCCTTCCCCATCGCGTGGTGCGTGAAGACGAAGGAGCTCAAGCTCGCGCGCACCTTCCACTCTTACGGCATTCTCAAGGCGAACGCGGCCGCCCCGTTCACCATCCTCATCCCGGCCGCGGCCGCGTGGGCGAATGACGAGAGCAACATCGTCAATCGTCTCCACCGGTTCATTCTCTCTCTCTATCTCTCTCTCTCTCTTTTTCTCTCTCTTTTTTTCTCTCTATCTCTCTCTCTATCTCTCTCTGCCTCTCTGCCTCTCTGTCTCTCTATAGGTCTCTCTCTTTTTACTCTGCCGCTCTCTCATTCCATTCCACTTTTTCTTTATCTCTCTTTCTTTTGCCTCTATCACCCTCTCCACTCTCTCGCCCTCTCTTTCTACCACACTCTCATGAACGCCCAA
This sequence comes from Allodiplogaster sudhausi, assembly GCA_945643635.1. Taxonomy (NCBI): domain Eukaryota; kingdom Metazoa; phylum Nematoda; class Chromadorea; order Rhabditida; family Diplogasteridae; genus Allodiplogaster; species Allodiplogaster sudhausi. The sequence goes on along the minus strand of CALZFC010000006.1, from coordinate 7,573,776 downwards.
GACATGAACAGTTATCATGATATGTAACCTCTTCAATAATCTAACAATATTACTTTTCAGCCTCGTCTTCGAGAACGTTCGCCTCCCGGAGAAGGCGCTTCGCCTGGCCGAGAAGGCGACGGAACAGGACGCAGTCCGGCTTGCCAAGCAGGCAAGAACAGAGCAGACAGAGAGAGAGAGAGAGAGGGAGAGAGAGAGAGAATGTGACGAATTGAAATGGAGTTGGCATAACCGTTCTACATTCATATGTATGTACATACATACATATGTGCATACATACATAATATGTATGTCCTTCATACAAAGCTAAAGCAACAAATCTCTTGCAATCTCCTTTCAATCGCTATCGAAATATCCTCGTCATTTCTGCGTCGTTGCTGGCAACATTCCTATTTCTTTTCTCTTTGAACACAAATTTGAAGATCTCCGCTAGCTCCTGACGCGATCGATCTCTCTTATTCAGGTCTTCCACGACACGCGCAATATCTATACCTTCATGCGCCTCTACACCAAGGCCGACTACGTCCTGATAAAGAAGGAACAGTCTTCGTCTGGTGAGAATTCATCGTGCACTACGAAGACGGCTTCCAACGAGTAGAGGGATGGAGACGACCACTCGCGGATTACCGCTGTTTCACATTGCCCCCGTATTAACAGGAATAAAGAGCATCATGCCAGAACAAAATGAGAAGTATGGACATACATTGATTGAGTTCGATTTGTGCAGACATGCCCGTAGATGTAGCCGTAGTCCAGGTTGACGTCGACGTACTTGAGGCCGGCGAAGTAGCTCGTCCCGAAGTCCCTCGAGGAGGCGAAGTCCCTCGAGGAGCTTCGCCTTAAAGGAGCTTTCCTATTTTGCTTGGAGAGACGCGACTACATCGTCCAGGAAAGTTCAACGAGAGTACGGCAGAGTTTCGTGCTCTTTTAACTTCTAATTGTAACCCTGGCAGAGGAGTTGGAGCGGACAGCCTCCTTGGACCTCTGCACCTCATGGCGGGAGTGCATGCTCGCCCATGGAAGACCTAAGTTACGGATAGCTAAGATGAAGTCGAAAGCGCCAGCTGACCACGACTCATCGTGATGTCGAGTTGGAGATAGAACCACTGCTCAACGTCATCCTTCGGCGACTGCTCCTCGCCCTTGTGACACGCGACCGCCGCGAACTTCATGGTTCCCTAGGAGAACAGAAGTCCGACCAGTCTCGGGTGCAGCTCGTACTAACCTTGAATCGCGCCTTCTCGCGCGGCGTCTTCAGCTCGCCCCGCTCGTTCGTGTACTTGCGCGCGATGCCGAAATCGAGGATGTAGATCTGATTGTTAAAGTAGCCTTTTAGCGTGAGATTTGCGACGATAAAACAAAAATCTTTTGTTTTAAACTGTTCATATTTCCTTAAAAGCTATTGGAAGTTGAAAAATTGAAGAGAAAATTGAAATAATTGCTCGCTGACGACACGCTTCTTTGCTCCGCGGCCACACGCGAAGTTGGCCGGTTTGATGTCGCGGTGGATGAACTGCGCCTTGTGGAGATCCTCGATCGCCTCCAGGCACTGCTTGCCAGCAGAGAGGCCGCAGCACAACGAGAGGCACTGAAAGTGAGTCTATTTCAAGGAGCGGGGAATGAGAGCGGACAGAGAGAAAAAGAGGAGATAGGGGATGAGGGAAAATAGAGGGATGGAGAGAGAGAGAGTGGCGCTTCTTGAGGTCGCCGAGGCTGCGGCCGACGAGCTGCATGACGACGAAGAAGAAGTCAGGCTTCTTGCCGCGGTCGACGATGGCCGTAAAGTGGGAAGAGGAGCCACGCTTCTGGCCCACCAGCTTCAGGATGGCCACCTTAACAAAATGAACAAAATTAAAAAAAAATCAAATCATTTATTTACTTTTGCATTTATACATCACTCATTTGTTTGTTTTCTCCTCGATTTTCCGCCTTCAATTTCACGAACAGTTAATTGGCAGGCGTTAAGGAAGGCCAAAGAATGCGCCGAGGGACCTCCATTTTGAGTTTGGGGTCCTTTCGATTCTCGAGCTTCTTCTCCACTTTCATCGCGAGTCGCACCTTCGGAGTCTTCTTCTCGTACACGCTGACAATGATGAAATGCAAGTTAACACTTGCTCTCAATTCCACCAATTCAAAATAGAAAGAATCGATCCGCGATTAATTGTCAATTCGAGGGGAAATCAATTCTTCCGAACCGATAGACGGCGCCAAAGCCGCCTTCGCCGAGCAGCTTCTCGACAACGTAGACGCCGTGGTTCGCCACGATTTCAGTTCCCTGCAAGTTGGCTTTTAATATATTATTTATTTCATTGATTACATGTTACTAAAAGTATTGACTGGAAACTATTGATTGATTTTAATAGCTACGCGATTTAAAACGACACTGGCCTCCTGGAGCTGCTGATCTTCCTCGGTCGACATCATGGCTGATCCTAAGATCTTTTCCCAGAGAAAAAAAAGAAGAGTCGGCCGGCTAGCGCTATTGCGGAAGATGTCAATGGATGTCCTTCTTCCCAGCTTCCAAAAAAAAAAACTGTTTTTGCAATGGCCAAATAGACTGATATATTTTGTACTTTCTTTAAACTATTTGGCTATTTAAAAGCATGTTTTGCATATTCCCACACGTAATATGCACACAAATATGAATACGCAAGTTGCAATAGGATTCGCCTGATTCATTTGCAAGGAGGACTTCTAAAATTATATGCCAGTTCCTACCACACTTTCGCAATGACTGAAAACAAGATCCCCATTATGGAAGAATTTCCCCTAAAGGATTTTCATTTATATGTATTTGTACATACTAATGAGCTTGAAGGCGTTTTTTTTTTTAAATTATTTTGGCCAATCCAAAAGCTCAGCGATATACAAGAATCGCGATTATTTACTGGAATAACTCGCAACGAAACAGTATGTTAATCGGATGAGTATTGGAGCTCACAATCAGCATTCCAAGATTAATGCATGCTGTATGCAGGGTGAATTAAATTATTTTCCAGTTTCCTTCTCGCTCGTCGTGGTGGTGGTGACGGTGGTGGAGGAAGTGGAGGATCCGGTTGTCGTCGTGTCTGTGGAGCCGCTGGTTGTTGTTGTGGAGGCCGCTGTGGTGGTCGAGTCGGAGCCGCAGAGGTTACACGTCAAGGGACAGAATCTGAAAGAGGAGGAGATGGCCGAAAATCAATATTAAAGGAGCACGAACTATCCAAATATTCCTGACTATTGTAATGTCTCAAAACATCGCCCTCGTGGAAGACAAAAAGGAGCGAATTCAAGATCGAGTTTTTGGCTTCATTCAGAAATTATTCTCATCTTCGTGCCGTTTTTTTCCTCAAAAATGATTCTTAACATACTAATTGATAAAGAGGTATTTTGCAATTGCCATTGAACTAACTGCTTCTTCTGCGCCGCCGTATAGGCTGTACTTCCGCAGAATCCGTTGCCCGCCCAGACGCCGCAGCTGAAAAATTGGCTTGCGTTTGATTCTCTTCTCATTCGCATCGTCTTTCATCCTATTAAATCGATTCTAGCTACTGAATTAACACTGACTTGGGATGGTTATCCTGGCATCCTCCGGCCGGGCAGAGTGCGCACATGTTCGGGCAGAACTGCGTCTTCTGCGCGCTCGTGTAGTAGGGCGAAGCGCAGAAGCCGTTGCGGCCCCACGCGGCGCAGCTTTAAATCGTTATTTAGATATTTGTATTGTCTTCGAACTTGTCTTGAAGAATGTCGCTAGCAATTGAAACTGATGGCAAAGGACACAACTTGGCTTATACTTTGGATGATTGTCCTTGCATTGCGCGGCGGCGAGCGCAACAAATGCCGCGGCAACCAGAACAACGACGGTAGTGGACATGACGAGAAAGCGACGGTCTATTATCATTGATCAATTTATGGTGAATTATACTCAAACGCATTTTGCAAAGTGTTAACAAATATAAATGTCTAAACTAATTCTAGGTATAAAGTATGGTTTATTAAATGAAAGATACCGAAGGAAGATGTTCCTGATATCTGACTTACAACGCGGCGGCCTTATATTCTCTCGCCTGTTGCAATTTATCTATTTGATCAGATGCCTGATGTCAAGGAAGTTCACCATGCATCATATTTCTCTTCGTTCACCGAGTTGTGGTCGCTGAGAAAGTGAGTGAGAAAGTAAGAGACCTTGCCAAACAGAACGAACGTTCAGCCATCAGATGTTGTCGTCGATGTGAAACATCATGTGGAGACTCTTCGAAAACTAGAGTCAGACTCCATTTTTGGTGATGTTGAACGTACACACGATCACTGTTCTGCGATGCTCCGCCCTCCACTTCTCTCTCCTTCTCTTCTCTCTCTCTCCTTTACGCATCAGTCTCTCTCTTTCCTTTCTCTCTCTCTCTCTATCTCGGCTTCCTACTACCTCTGTTACTGTGTATGCAAATGTGCATATGTATGTATACATCGCGTACGGTCCTCCAGAATCCTTCGTGGTTTCCATGCGGGGGGGGGGGAAGACGATTCGGTTGCTGGAGGCTTACCTTGTAGCTCCTCAGACATCACAAACATGACTGAAACCGTTCGAGTAATAGATTCCGTTCACTACCTTTGTAGGGAAAGTTTATGGGACAATTGTTTATTAATATAATATTATGAATCGTAGATAAATTTGAATATAAATACTATAATAATGCTAAATTGGTCGTGCAAGTTAAGAAGATTTGTGAATGTTTGAAAAGAACAAGAGCCATGCGAAATGAGAGATGCGAGAGATATTCTATTAAGGAATGAACAAGTCATTTAGGTTGCTCAATATCCAAAATGGACAGCAATAGAAACGTTTACGTTGCGATTCGTCGATTGAGAGCTTGAGAAAGCACAAGATGAGGGTCAGGTTACGAGATCACATTAGCCAAATCATCAATTTGACGGTGTTAAGTCTCCGATTGATTTGGGCTTCATCCGCAAGCGGTTGCCTACGACTCTGCCGAAGAAGACGCGCTCCCATCGATGTCAGGGTGGTATCGAGAATTGTGAAGAAACTTCGCCGTTCCTGAGGAAACAAATTGTCCGTTACTGGTAACGTATATAAATACTGTCGATTTGACAAAAATTATTAAAATTAATGTTAAACACTGTTGTACCTTGAAGAGGATGACGGCCACAAACCAGGCAGAGAGACTCCGTTGTTTGATTTTTAATTGTTTATCAACACATTTAAAGGATATGACGACACAATGGCATATAAATTGCGATCAAATGTACGTCCCAGCAGCGAAAGATGGGGAAGGATAGGGATACGGTAGCCAGAGTGGTCATCCGCCTCGGGTGAAGCGTGGCAAGGCCCATTAGCATAGTGTGCACTGATGGTGAGGATGGTGCATCGGAAAGAAACCACCGTGCTTGCTGTATGAGGAGAGTGTGAGGGGACATGGGAGATAATTATTAATAAATTATTATTAATGCTGTAATTAAATAATAACATATAGTAATAATAACTCTATAACTATGTATGTACATATGTATGTAGCTACAGTACCGCCCACGAACCAGGGGATACGGCTCGAGCGGCTCCGAGCCGCTCGAGCCGCTACGAGCCGCGTTGAATTACGCGCCGTAGAGCGAATATTTCGGCTCTTTGTTTCTTGTAGCATGCTCAGTAGATAGTCCTCTAATAGTCCTCTATAAGTTCTGCTAGAAAAAATCGGAATAAAATGCCGAAATAAAAATACATTACATTCTCGATCACAAATATGGTGCTGTGCCATAGTGTATAGTGCTTGGTGCAATTCAGAGTCGCTTTGGCAAATTGCCACAAATTGCCACTTTCGCCTACGAACGCGAGATACAAGCCGTGCAGGCATCGGAACCTCCCCACCTACGGCAATCATCCCCTTCTCACGATAATGCAAATGGACATCGACATTAATGTTCGCAATTATTTGATAAAAACAAGCCTGTGATACTATCCTATACTATTTTGACCAATACTTGTTAATACATTATCCTGCTATACTGATCCACTCATGTCATAGTGACCTCAAGTATGTCATGCCTAAACTCATTCACATGACTCCTCTTGTCCTCCCTGGTACAACCAATTTAACCTTTCAATGGATTCTCCTCTCACGATCAGCTGATAAATAGTACGGACAATTTCCTCCCTGCCTAATTCTTTCTTCACACCCGTGAATTCGCCGTCACACCGACCGCCCCAGTGGTCTCTTCTCCTCGTCCTTCCGGCCTTCTCCAATTGTCTCCTTTCATTTCTCCTGTAATACGCTCCTTGTGGTTGCCATACATGCGAATGCGAAAGAAGGTCTTCCGGATCGATTGAGAAAGGAGGATTAGAAACCTGTAAATTGAGTAGTAGCTTTACACCCTAATTTGTGTTTTTTTTTCCTCTAAATATAACGGTGATTTGCTTGGGGAACAAAATTTACATATGCTGACCAGAATGGCGAAACGCACACTACGGTGTACGAAATCGACGATCCAATAAAGACAAGTGTCATGTCCATCTTACAGTATTTAGCGCACATCTAAAAATATTACCGACTTTTAATACCCGCTTTTAAGGTTGAATTTTACTATGTTTGTATGGAGAATTTGTGGAAAAGCTAAAACAACGACAGAAGATAGCTATTTATTGTGCATTTTTACAGTAGTGTTTATGGCATTCAATTTTGTTTGCTAAAAGTAGTTTTTTTGTTGTTGAGAATTTTGATTCCTCAATATTAACCTGCGTTGAGAAGTAGAAAAGTTGTGTGGCGAAGCTTGCTACGGACATGACAGTGAGACCTCGCATATTCGTATTTGACTGTCCTTTTAATGCCTGTTGAAAAATAAGAATGGATTTTTGTGCATGAACACATATATGTACATGAGTGCAAAGGATTCAAAATGCAGATTTAACAACAACAAAAATATGGCTTGAGAAAATGTCGTTAAAGCAAAGTGTTTTTTTTTTAAATATTGTTGAGTTTTGTTTGGAAGAATAAAGCATTGAAAACAATAATAATTACGGTAGCACACCATTAAATATCGTCATGTAGATGCAGATATGTCACGTCAGAATATAATCATATCTACCAGTCCTACACTATTTCACTTTGCCCTTATGAAAGTACACCTTCCTGATCCTTATAAAAGGCGACTGAGGTCTTTGTCGTCTCCCATCTCCACTTACGTTACTGTGACCGCGAAATTATTAAGAAGAGAGAGAGAGAATTATTTGATCAAGCGAAGTCTCAACTGATCCTTATGCTTTTTATATCTATTGATATGGTCTATGTCTATAGACCACTTACACCTGTGTAAATCCTTCGCTTTTCTCTAGAAACGACAATCAGCAAGAAGAAATTCAGCAAAAGTGTCAAGGTGTTCAATATAGCGAGGTAGATCGTTTCCGCCATTTCTTGAATCTGAAATATACGTTTGTTTGACAATTAACAATTAGGCTGGTTACCTTGTTTAGGTTATAAAAAAGGGCAATGACGGCCTACAATAAATTAAGCTCTCAATATAGAGTTATAAAATTGTAAACGGCGTGATGAATTCTGTAAATTTGTATTCCATTTTGTAAATTTATATTGAATATGTAAAATTATGCACCAAAGTGCGGAAATTATTTCGAACATTGCCATCGTCAAGTGTCTTCGGAAAGCAGTGCGAGTTGTTGAGGGGCGAAATGATGCAAAAATACTGGAAGCCGACGTAGCCATTCGGGAAGCAGAGGAGAAGAGGAAGCACGACGAGAGCGAGGAGGCAGCGACGAATGAGGCGTCTCTGTTGAACACAGTTGGACGGTAACAGAGATGATGAAAAACAATAACAATACAAAATACTCTCCACAAACTGCAAACAAGTTTGGTGGAAAGAGTAGCGAAAGAGCTATATTATTCAACTCAAATGTATATATTTTTAAGAAAAGCACTCCCGTCTGAAATATGGCTCGGAACTTCTTGAGAGACTGCGTGGTCATTGTCGAAATTAATGGAGGCCCTAAGTTCCAATTGGGGCGTTCACCCTAAGAGTAGGTGCATAGCGAGAGACATGATGACACCTCACCAATACAAAGTACAAAGTTATCCGGAATCAAACCGGGGGTCTGTCGGTGGTCACGTGGTCACCCAGTGACGGCATCCAATATGGTGCTTTCCCTGTGGGGAGTCAACCTGGGACAGTACTCTTCGTAGCAGCTACTTTCATTTGCGCCATTCACGTCACCAGTATTAGGGGGAAAAAAGCCCTGATCAGATGAGTTTCGCGACACTGCTGAACTCTTCAAAGAAATCATACGAGAGGCAGTTGAGACCTCTTTTGTAACTATTGGCCTTGCGCGATTTGCGATGCTGAGCGCTCGACTGAATGCGATGAGAAAGAGGCCCTGCAGTTGCATTCCCTGGAAATTGAAAGTCAGAGATTTAAAAGAAATATATTTTTAAATATATTTAATTATGCGTTTGGGTTAAATGTTTTTTTTTAACCCATGCATAATGACCGAGACCATTTAAGAGAGCCAATCTGATAGAGTCGACCATGGATGTGCAGGGAACAAAAATATTTTTTGATTTAAATTTCCTTTAGAGGGTTACTGTAGCACCCTATGAGGATCCGAAAAACGTTTTTTTCAAAAATTTATTTTCGTTTTTAAGTACAGTATAATTTGAAATTTCGAAATCATATAAATTACCATAACTTTCTTCAAACTCAACCAAATTGAATTTTGAAACGTTCGTTATGTAGAGTATGACCAGGGGCATAAAACATCAATAATAACTGTTTTTGAAAAAAATCATTTAAGGGGTCATATTGGCACCCAAATATTTCGGGGACGAGGTTTGGGACCCAAAACGTTACGAGAGCGCAGAAGCGACAATACCACGTGAAAGAGGAGCATTTATTACCCCAGGAACAATGATTCGTTAACGGATTGGAGCACCTAATGGATACCTAATTTCGGCCTGAACTTTCACACTTGCTCAAACTGCGGGCCTGAAAAATTGGCATAAATCGCTTGAAACTCAACGAAAAACAATGATTTTGTGATCATTCGATTTGTCTTCTTAAAACTAACAACAAAGGACTATATCAGTTTTGCGCCATTTTCACTTTTTCACTATCATTTTAGCAAAAAACCTTTTTAGGTGTCTTGAATTTGGCAACTTCTGGCCAGTTTCTGAAATTTTCAGATCAGAGCGCGCAATAGATTTGCCTTCATACGAAAGAGCATTCAATTTTACATAGTTGAAGTTGGTTTTAAACTGAATTGGCACACCTAACTGATGCTATTTAGCTGGCTGAAACCCCTCAAATCTATCACGCATCAAAATTTAAAACAGCCGAATCCTACCAGGGAATCTTTTACTTGAACTAGAAACAAGGTACGATTATTCTCCAGTCGATTCTATACAGATATGCTATATTTGTACAACAATACAAAAAATAATTGGTAAAATGTTTTTGCGTACCTCAAAAAAATCACCAATAACTACTACAATGTAACTTTACAGCTCATTTTCAAACGATTTTCTGAAAATCTCTTTCGCCTTTGGAAAGAACGGGTTTTTTCAAACTGTTCAAGTGCCTATCACCTCAATATAGACACAACCTTTTTGAGAAGCAAGAAGTAAAGAGAGAAAACCACGGTCCAATTCAAAAAAAAAAAATTTTTTTTTTGCAAATCGTTTTGGTGTTGTACCTTATGAGTTGTCATACATGAAAGTCAAGTTATTTATAATAATGATTTTTTCACCATTTACAATATAAATAAAGAATGAGTGTATGCATTCCATCGATCACATATGCTAGGCTCTTCGTTTACATGTACAATCCGTCTATTCTTGTTGACTGAAAGAATAAATGCTAGCACATGATTGGCAACGTTTAGATCTTCGTGATATGTTGTATAACAACGGAAGAAACACTGCCAGGCTCGCCCATTTTTTTCTGTGAAAAGATGCTGCATCGATTCTCCCCCCCCCCCAGAATCTGGTCGAGAAGGTAAGTTCAGTAAGCTGGATACCCACCACGTTCATTAGCCATGCGAACATGTCCTGAAAGTGAAAAGCATCTTTGCGACGGCCACCCGTCAACTCTCAAATTTTCTAGAACAAAAAACCAACCACAAACCCACAATATACGATGAGTTGAATGGTCTCGAAAACAGCGAAATCTTGGTCCTTGAGAATGCGAAGATAGACAACCGTTGCGATCGCAAATGTCAGTAACGAAATGGCCACTGTTAGTGAGAAAGAAATTGGCGCGAAGTAGAGAAACATAGATTTCTAAACAATTAATTTTATGTGTCTGCTTTTATTGCAGATTTTAAATATTACCAGAAAGTCGTTCGTTGAAATTCGTTCCATTCCTGTTGCATTTGAATGAAAGAAGGGTGTGGCTGCGAGTTTAAGCGGCTGAGTTAGAGGGAGGGAGAAAGAGAGGGATTCAAGTAGGCAAGATCGAAGTGTAAGACAACATTGGCATACATATTTAGTTATTATAACAGTGTTTTCACTATCTAGGTGAGAAAACATAAATTGTATATTCATTCTTTTTTCTTACAGTTAACCGTTGACATCATATACATATGTATGTATGTAGTATGTAGCATTTGATTAGCGCTATTATAAATTTGTTCAATGCTTCTACTGCTACCTTCCAACGTTTACTTCAATTGACGTGCGTTTTATCATCTTTGCGAAACGTTACAAGTTAGATAAATCTCGTCAAAATACATTCATGTTTTTTTTTCTGCCGTCCTCATCATAAGCTTTTCATTTTCATATCGTTGCATTTCGTGAATACTTGCAATTTGCCAAAACGACTCTGAATTGCACCAATGTATTCCCTGGCTCGTGGGCGGTACTGTATAGATTAGTATTGAAAGACAAGGCAAACTGAGGAGCTCACGTTTAAAAGATGAGTAACAAGAAGAAAATAAAGGGTTTGTAGAAAGTAATGATCAACCGAATAGATATGGATGTTTCATACGAGTTTAACTTCGCGAAACGCAAGGATTATTCCATTCACAGCACAATTTTTGACGATATGCATAATATGTACGTTTGATTCGGATGAATCGAACGCTTGAGAAATCATTCATGTGCGATTTGTGTGAACTAATGCGATTAATATTCAGGATGGACGATTTCATTGACAATAAAACCTTTTTACGGGGTTGCACTTATCTAACATGTTCGAGAATTAAAATGGACAAATAGCAAATACTGGCATAGACAGAACAAAGAAAGTGCCGGTTTGAGGCCCACATTTCAAAATCAGTCATTCTAGCATGGCATCGAATCTTCTAGACTTTTGCACACAAAAAAATGCTGAAAATATTTTTGAAACGTTGGCATTTCGTGGGTGCTCTCCCTTTTTCGCTGCCATCTCTCGATTAACCCTCTCTCTCGCTTGATGAGATGGAGTCGTTCCAATTTCATCTCTTCGAGTCAGCACAGACGACTTTAAAATTGAAGCCAAAAAACCAAAAAACGGATTATCATTTGACAGAGATCTTCCCGCCACGTGCTTGTCTCTCCTTCTCGAACGGTCTCTCGCCCGCGGAAGCAGTGCCGCCAACGCAACCGGGTCAACCACTGCAATGCCAACACGTTTGCCACTCGGGGAAGCCTATGAATTTGAAATGAGACTCTACTCGTTAGCTTCATATAAAAGCCAGCCAAGCCTCAGTCAGAATCATTCTCTGGAAAGCGTCAACTAACACTAGTGCCCAGTAATTCCATTTTATTTGTATCAAGCAAATTCGATACCCCACTAATTAACTCATACTTATCATATACATGGATATTTATATTTTGCGATGTTCCCTCTCGAATATGTGACAATCATCCCTCATTTGGTTATATTCAATAAAATAAGATTTAGGGTAAAGTAATTTCAATAGTGGCATTGATGACTCCGCGTGGATTGACGGCCGCCGTCACGGCCCTTCTCTTCCTCCAGCATCCGCTTACCACAAACGCATACCTCGGTTGGATTCAAAATTCTTGTGACTGGTTAATAACAAAGGGTAGGTTTAGTCGCTAAGTCCTGAGTCAACTAAAGTGATACATTACCTATTAAGCACCCAAGATGCCTACACCAGGCGGCGGTCTGAATAGGATAGATCACAATATAGACGCTCTCTAGCTAAGGACAGCATTTTGATTTGAAAGTAGAAAATTAACCATTTCTTATTTATTAGTACGGTGAATATACGGCATTAAGAATAAGAATTTTAGGTTTTTTATTTATTTCAAAACCAAGACTTTCTGAAGTATGAGTGAACCATTTCGATGATATCGACGTCATCAACATTCTCCATTCACTTGAGGTTCGCCATGCTCGTGCGCGGGAGTCCCTGCTGCGACGGGCACAACCGGCAGCGCCAACTGCCAGACGGGCTACTCCTGTGACCCAAGCAAACTCGTGGAAAATGCTTGTACCGTATCCTGCATTCAGCCATTCTCTCAGCCTGTGGTTGGTGTCGCAAATTACTCGAAACACGTTACTCTTCGCATCGTTAGTTCTAACTTTCCAGTAAATAAATTACTTCGAGGCTACCTATTTAAAATAATACATTCTTGGTATCAGTACAAGAGTGGTCTCTCGTGGCTGACAGCGGACAAAATCAACTGCACCAGCGGCCAGTACTACGCCAACGACAGGGTCATCCAGCCCAAGGCGTTCAATTGCAAGAGTCTACCACGTTAGAAATACTTACGCCTATTTCGAACTGAAAGAACCGCAACCTTTCGAGGCGAAACTTTTCCCTTCTAAATGAAATCCTTCCCTTTGGATTGAAACTCTCATTTAATTAAGGCTGTGACGAGTGTTCATATTCAATGGCGCCACCATCTTCGTGTCCACCTGGATATGCGTGCAGTTCAACAGCGGTTGTTGTAAGTTCGTACTACACCAACTGCACAACGCTACGCTGCCCTGACGGCTACACGGGAATGGTATATACATACATATCTTTCATATTTCGATAAATCATTTACTTACACCTAATCGAGAACACATCACCACTTTTGGAAAAAACGTAGAGAGCAACTTAAGGTGACAGATCCTGATGGAACCGTCACCAGACTCGACTCTACGCTGAGTTGCACTTCCGTGAACATGCAGTGGAAGGACTACTCCAACAAGTACTACACGACTCCTCAGCTTACGTGCGCAGTATATGGTGAGTTGTTGCAACATGTAGCAATGAATTTGTTTGTTCCATATTGCACTGCTTCATCCTGCAACAGCTGTTATAATTTTTCGCTTTACTGAAGAACTCTTTAATGGAAAGCTGCCACTGAATTATAACCTCATTTTGTCTAAGGTGGACATCTATCAACGAATCCACCCCATATTGAAACCACGACAGAGTACTACGAAGACAACACTTCTGATGATGGTTACTTTCCTCAATATCCCATCTGATGATGGCGAAATTGTCACTAGTTTTAAGCTGAAGTGAAGTCTAAATAATTTTTAGCCTGCGGTGATCGGTGCACATATTCTGTCGACAACGACTGCTTCTTGTCACCTTGCGCTGAGCCAGTGATGCAGTATCACTATGCAAACTGCCCGAAGGTCACCTGTCCGAGTAGTCACCAGTTGTGGGTGCGACATTTACTATCTTTTATTATTATGGAAATTAACAACAACAAAGACACATACTTATAACAGGTATCAAACGGAAGCGCTTCCATACCAGTATCAGAAGGTGCATGGTGCAGGCCAGATGGCGGATGGTATAGGGGCGAAACCGGTGGAACCTTGCCGAAAGTTGTGAGTCTTATCTGCGGCGCACTTGTAACCGAAGCACCACCCGTGGAAACGACGCCTGCTGCAGAAGAGTCACCCGCAGCGACGGTGCCCCACTACGATGACTCATCTTCTGATGATGGTAACTTTCCTCATTTTTGCAACTGATGATGACGAAACTGTCACTAGTTTTAAACTGAAGTTAAGTCTAAATAATTTTCAGCCTGCGGTGATCGGTGCACATATTCTGTCGGACACGACTGCTTTTTGCCACCATGCGCTGATTCTCTGATGGAGTATCACTATGCCAACTGCCCGAGGATCACATGTCCGGGTGGTCACGAGTTGTGGGTGCGACATTTTCTATCTTTAATGTAAATTAATCATAACAAAAAACACTTATAACAGATATCCAACGGAACAGCTTCACAACCAGTGCCAGAAGGTGCCTGGTGCAAGCCAGATGGCAGTTGGTGGCAGGTCATACACGGTGATAGTCTGCCGAAAGTTGTGAGTCTTATCTGCGGCGCACTCGTGACCGAAGCACCACCCGTGGAAACGACGCCTGCGGCAGAAGAGTCACCCGCACCGACGGAGCCCCACTAATGGTTACTTTCCTCAAGTTCGCAGCTGATGATGACGAAAGCGTATAGCTACAGGATGCAGCGAAACATAAATAATTTTCAGCCTGCGGTGATCGGTGCACATATTCTGTCGGACACGACTGCTTTTTGCCACCATGCGCTGATCCTCTGATGGAGTATCACTATGCCAACTGCCCGAGGGTCACATGTCCGGGTGGTCACTAGTTGTGGGTGCGACATTTTCTATCTTTAATGTAAATTAATCATAACAAAAAACACTTATAACAGATATCCAACGGAACAGCTTCACAACCAGTGCCAGAAGGTGCCTGGTGCAAGCCAGATGGCAGTTGGTGGCAGGTCATACACGGTGATAGTCTGCCGAAAGTTGTGAGTCTTATCTGCGGCGCACTTGTGACCGAAGCACCACCGACTCCTGCTCCGTGAACACGAGTCGACTGAATACCAGTCCCTTTCTCTTTACCACACTTTCGCGTTATCTGAAATGGCTAAACGAAAAAGATTTCCAATTTATATGAAGAATTCCCCCTATTGTTCTGCTTGCACATTTATCTGGTTGTACTGACTAATGTGCATGAAGAAATTCGTTTCCCAAATAGTTCAAATGGTCAGTGATAAATACTGCAAGAATCGTGACTGTTTATTTGTATAACTCGCAACGAAACAGCAAAATCGGATCAGTAACGGAATTCTTGTTCCAAGATTAATAATGCATAATGTTGTACAAAGTAAATTATTTGCCAGTATCCTTCTCGCTCGTGGTGGTGGTGGTGACGGTGGTGGAGGAAGTAGAAGATCCGGTTGTCGTCGTGTCGGTGGAGCCGCTGGTTGTTGTTGTGGAGGCCGCCGTGGTGGTCGAGTCCGAGCCGCAGAGATTACAAGTCAAGGGACAGAACCTGGGAGAGGTCTTAAGCTAGCTTGTTCTGCCATTATGCTCCTAGTTAACAGCTTTACATACAATACAGTTTTTTTATTGAAGTATGTACATCTTCATAATTTTCCTCTAACTAACTGCTTCTTCTGTGCCGCCGTATAGGCTGTGCTTCCGCAGAATCCGTTGCCCGCCCAGACGCCGCAGCTTAAGGAAACATAAAATTAACTTGCGTTTGATCATCTTCTTTTTCTCATCGTCTTCCTTCCCATTCAAGCTACTAAATTCTCGCTCACTTGGGATGGTTATCCTGGCATCCTCCGGCCGGGCAGAGGCTGCACATGTTTGGGCAGAACTGCGTCTTCTGCGCGCTGGTGTAATAGGGCGAAGCACAGAAGCCGTTGCGGCCCCACGCGGCGCAGCTTCAAGTGCTTCTTTATTCTTTTGTTATTTCGATATTGTAGCATCTATCGGTCATTAAAGGAGGTGATCACCGAAAAGATTGCTCTCCTTTAATTTCAAATACTTTCATTCGCGCGTGCTATTTTCTTTGTGTGATCTTGCGAAATAGCTAGCGAGAATGAGAGAGTACTTTGTGCTTCGAACTTTTATTAATTTTATTTTTCGGTAATCGTATTCTTTTAAGTATTCTCAGCTTCTCAAAGCGACTTACTTTGGGTGGTTATCCTTGCACTGCGCGGTAGCGAGCGCAAGAAGGCCGGCGACCACCAAAACGACGGAGACCACGGACTGCATGCTGATTTTGAGTTGGCGAGGACGGTCAATTAGCCTTAATCAAAAAGCAGAGAACTTGGTCACTAGTAATGTTGAGTAGAACTAAAAGGAGGACTCAACTTATATCTGATACCTCCACTTCAAACACGCCTTTTATTCTCAATCCTCGTCGCCGTTTTCTATTTGATCAGACGATCATATCCACCCCCAGAGCTCATTCGACATTGTCAATGACAACAGAACTACACTCAACTGCATGTTCTTTCATTTGTCACCGAGGTTTGATTTCTCTGAGGAAGTTGAGAGAGAGAAAACCCTTAATAAACGATAGGGGATGTTTAAGAGAGAAAGAAGTAGAGAGAAATGATGCTGAAAAATGTTGCTTTATTTCCGCAAGTATTCTGCAGATATCAGCATTTTCTGCTTCTATTCATAGTATTCATATTAATTATTAGCTTGCTTGAAAGTAAAATAGAGTAAATTTAATGTTCAGTAATTTCATTTATTTCCGCAGCTTTGTTCTGCGAACTCTTCAACATGCTTGTTCCTTTCCCGTTCGCGTAAACATTCGGCTTGATCGCTTGATCCACCAAGTACACAAAAAACAACAGAGAGCATCGGGGTGGGTGCGCCGTTAGAGCCCATGTTCAGGCTCCTGAAGAATTTGTCATTTGACTAATCTCCTTTGTAGTTTTTATTCCACAAGTTCTTCTTCATAAGAATTATTAAGAATTTTATGCATTTTCGTGACGTTGAGATCCTATGCATGTGCATAGTACATACGTATATACATAAATATGTAGATAATTGGTCAGAATATTTATTTGGCATTTTCTTTTTTCCTCTACGTCACTGTTAATATAATTTTTTTACTTGCATGGGCGATTGTGATATTCAGGATGAAGAGAATGCAATAAATAGATGTGCGTAGGAAAGTGTGAGCGGAAAGGATAAAATGTTGTCGTCTCATTCCATGAATGTATTAGTTTCTAAGTGAATGAAGATGAAATACATGGCCAAACATCAGTGAAACACGCTCATACTTGACTTCCACAGACAAGACCGTGTCCAAGGATTGCTGATCGTGAGCAGAGATGAACTGATCCGTTAATGGAGCTTTGTTTGATTCCGACCCCCCCCCCCATCTCACACACTTCGTTTCAGTCACCGCTTACCAACCAAGCTTGATCTTTTTTTCTATACGCTAGACAAGACATTATTTTTTTCATTCTTAAAATAAATAAAAAAAAGACCACCGGTGGACACAATATGGACATGTGAGACATGTGAGTGTTGCTGCAGAGCCTACTAGAAGGAATAAACTTTGCTAGAAAGAAATGCAAAGTAAATAAAATACTGATTTTCATAAAGCGGGACACATCTTCATCGATCTTTCAGTCCATTTGATGATATGGGAAGACAAAAGTAGGTAAATTTTTTCCTCTTTTAATTTGAACTATGTATTTTGTTTTCAATGTTATTGTCGTTGATAGTGAGACATTGGATACGACTGCTACTAGAAATGTCATCGAGTAAATATTCAAAATTTTGCTTGTTTTCATCAAAGCATCAAAACATTATGCAATGCAAAGGTGAACAGATTTTCTCTTCTTTCCAAATATTGGCTCTAAATTATGAAATAAACATAAAGACACAACTCATTCCTGTTTCATCTTCTGCCTTTCAAGACTCTCTTCGCGTCGCAAGGATCTATTTGCGCAACAGGAAAATCCACCACCAAGCAAATTCGGATTCTGCCAATAGTTCGATCCATCGCGATGCGCAATCATATTCACGTGTTTCGTTTCATGAAAAAAGGCTAGAGAAAAGGAGAACGAAGAGTGAAGAGAGAAAATGAGAAGACAATTCGTTTTGATGTTCCGCTGAATGGAGTATCCTCGTGATGATTTGTTAGCTCGAATGTTCGATCGAGACTAACATTCAGGTCTTGTACATTAAAAATGTAACTCTCCTGATTTTAGTATATTTTGTGAAGTTTCAATGACGTCACGAAAAAAAAGCAAGTACCGTTGTGGGTAACAAAACAACTGAATACTTTTGCATTGGCAGCAGTGACTGAAAGCAAGATCCTAATTATGGAAGAACTTCCCGATATGGATTCACATTTATATATATGTATGTAGAAGCTACTGTGCTCGAAGGATTTTTTTTTTCAAAATAATTTTGGCCAATTTAAAAGCTCCACGATTAGCGCTGCAAGAGTCATGCAATATTTATTGGCATAGCTTGAAATGAAACAGCATGTTAATCGGATGAGTAAAGGAGCTAATAATCAGCATTCCGAGATTAATGCATGCTGCATGTACTGTGAAGTAAATTATTTTCCAGTATCCTTCTCGCTCGTGGTGGTGGTGGTGACGGTGGTGGAGGAAGTAGAAGATCCGGTAGTCGTCGTGTCCGTGGATCCACTGGTTGTTGTTGTGGATGCCGCCGTGGTGGTCGAGTCGGTGCCGCAGAGGTTACAAGTCAAAGGACAGAACCTGGGAATGGGACATACGATAGTTGTTGAGTAGATATATGCATATCTACATTTGGTTATATGTACTATGTACATTTGAATATGGATCTGTGAATCCTGTTATATTATACTCGTCTAAGTGCGACTGCAATGGTATATAAACCCTCGGCAGTCAGACTCATGGTCACTTCCACTCCCCGCCTCAATAGATTACTTCGTGTTCCCTCGTCACTTCGTTCCTTTACCTCTCTCACAAGCGGTCGACTCTCCATTCACTCTTCTCTCTCTTAATAAATAATCTCTCCGCTCTCGGCTCGTCTTGCCACAGTCTATTCTCTGTCCCTCTGTGTGAAGGAGACAACGTCCCCTACGTGAGGACACAACAATAGTTTCTTTGGTCGTTATGCTCCTAATGAACAGCTTTAACATACACTCTAGCAAATATGATAAAAAAATATATCCCATAATCTTCCTTTAACTAACTGCTTCTTCTGCGCCGGCGTATAGGCTGTGCTTCCGCAGAAACCGTTACTCGCCCAAGCGCCGCAGCTGTAAGAAAAATAAAGAGATTAGCCTTGGGTTCGATCCTTTGTTAGCATTGATCATCATATTAAATCTATTCTAGCTACTAAATTCTCGCTGACTTGGGATGGTTATCCTGGCATCCTCCGGCCGGGCAGAGTCCGCACATGTTCGGGCAGAACTGCGCCTTCTGCGCGCTCGTGTAGTGGGGCGAGGCGCAGAAGCCGTTGCGGACCCACGCGGCGCAGCTTCAAGTGTTTCTTTATTCGTTCGTTACTTCAACATTGCAGCATCCATCGGCCATTAAAGGAGAGTGATCACCGAAAAGATTTCTCTCCTTTAATTTCAAATACTTTCAAGCGTGCGTGCTATTCTCTTTGTGTGACTTGCGAAATAGCAAGCGAGAATGAGAGAGTTATTAGTGCTTCGAACTTTTATTAATTTTATTTTTCAGTGATCGTATTATTTTAAGTATTCTCAGCTTCTCAAAGCGACGTACTTTGGATGGTTGTCCTTGCACTGCGCGGCTACGAGCGCAAGAAGGCCGGCGGCCACCAAAGCGACGGAGACCACGGATTGCATGCTGATTTTGAGTTGGCGACAACGGTCAATTAGCCTTAATCGAGACCATAAAACTTGGAAACTAGCAAGGTAAGAATGAAAAGGAAGACTCGAGGTAATGATACTGCTTTCACCCCACCCCCTTTAAATACGCCTTATATTCTCAATTGTCATCGCCATTATCTATTTGATCAGAAGACATATCCGTTCCCCAGAGCACATCTGACATTATACATCATATCCGAACAGTGCCAAACAACATGTTTTCTCATTTGAGCTTTTGTTGCAAGTTAAGAGAGAGAGAGCGAAACAGGGAGAGCTGGAAAGAATGAAAAACCATAGTAAACGAACGAAGATGTTTGAGAGCGAAAGAAATGATACAGAAATACGCTCTGTGAAGACTGTGGAGAGGCTGCGTACCGTTTGTCTTTCAGCTTCATTTCTTATACTGTTTTCATTCATTATATTTGAATACGCATTGTTAAAAATTAAATGGCTCATATTTAAGGCTCATTGTTTGATTTATTTTTACATTTTAAAACGTGCTCGAAATTTGTGTGTATCTTCTGTACTTTTGTGTATGTGTTATATGTACATAACCAGTCCGAATATTTATATTTCATCTTCAGTTTTTGTTACTTTCGGTTTAAAGAAATACTTTCAAAGTCGATTGAGAAATGCTGGAAAAAAACAGCTATAAATGAATGCGGGAAGGAAAATGTGAGATACAACGATGGGTTTATTAATCGTTGTCTCATTGCGACAATGTATTATTCAAGTGTATGACGAAGAAAGGTGGCTGGAAAAACAACCAAAGCATGCATGAAACACGCTCATTTTTGACTTCCAATGGCTAGACTGTAGCCGGGGAGTGCTGAAAAGAGACGAACTGATGCGCTAGCCTCCATCGATTCTGTTATTTCAGAAGCAGCCCTCAAATCACACACTTCCATTCACAATCAGTCATCGAGAGCCATCCAAGTTCGCTTGCTTTTCCTAATGGTAAGAAAGCCTTCGGCTAGTGTTATTTTTCATGTCTAAAAAAATTTGATTTACCACTCGCCGACTCTACTTACCATACACATTTGAACCATTTATGGGTTGCTCACGAGTTCCTTGGAAGGAATACTCTTACAATCACAGCTCTACATCCACATGCTTTACTGCTCCAGCTGCGTGGACTCTTATTTAGATATGTTTTTTTTTCTTTTCATTATCGCTGATAGCCGGATATCGGAGGAGATTGCTAGGAACATCGCAGAAAAAAAATCATTATTCTTTCAATAAATATTGTGCAACTTGTTACCATTGTGCTTGACAAGGTTGAACAGCATTTCAGTTTTTGGTTCTTAATGATAAAAATGAAAATTAAAATAAAATAAATTCAGGAAACATATTTTTCCTTGCGAGATTCACTTCGCATCTCTTGGATCTATGTAACCAACAGGAAATTTCACCAACAAGCATATTCGGATTCTGCCAATAGTTCAGCATTCGACCCATCGCCATGCACAATCATATTCACGTGTTTCATTTCTATGAAGAAAAAGAAGCTAGAGAAGAGGAGAACGGAGAGTGGAGAGGAAAAATAAAAGAAAAAAAACAATTAGTTTTGGTGTTCCGCTATATGGAGCACACCTGTGATGATTTGTTTGCACGAATGCTCTGTTTTAATGTTCGGCCGAGACTAGCATTCTATTCTTGTACATTAAAAACGTAACTCTCCTGATTGTAGTATCTTTTGTGAAGATTCACGAACAAGTATCGTAGTCTGTAACAAAACAACTGAATACGGAATACCCTTACTTTCTTACCACACTTTCGTATTTTCAGCAATGACTGAAAACAAAATCCCCATTATGGATGAATTTCCCGGCGGATTCACATTTATATTTGTTTCATACTAATGTGCTTGAAGACGTTTTTTTTTCAAAATATTTTTGGCCCATCCAATAGCTCAACGATAAATAATGCAGAGGTCATGATTATTTATTTTCATAACTCGAAATGAAACAGCATGTTAATCGGATGAGTAATGGAGCTCACAATTAGCATTCCGAGTTTAATGCATGCTGTACGTAGTGTGAAGTAAATTATTTGCCAGTATCCTTCTCGCTCGTGGTGGTGGTGGTGACGGTGGTGGAGGAAGTGGAGGATCCGGTTGTCGTGGTGTCGGTGGAGCCGCTGGTTGTTGTTGTGGAGGCCGCCGAGGTGGTCGAGTCGGAGCCGCAGAGATTACAAGTCAAGGGACAGAACCTGGGAGTGGGACATACAATAGTTTCTTATGTAATTATGCTCCTGACGAACAAGGATATATTTTAATCATAAACTTGAGCTTTTATTATTAAAATATATATATCATAATCTTCCTTCAACTAACTGCTTCTTCTGCGCCGGCGTGTAGGCTGTGCTTCCGCAGAAGCCGTTACTCGCCCAGACGCCGCAGCTGAAAGAAAAATAAAGAGATTAGCCTTGCCCTCTATCCATTTCTTAGCATTGTTCATCATATTAAATCGATTCTAGCTCCTAAATTCCCACTGACTTGGGATGGTTATCCTGGCATCCTCCGGCCGGGCAGAGTCCGCACATGTTCGGGCAGAACTGCGCCTTCTGCGCGCTTGTGTAGTGGGGCGAGGCACAGAAGCCGTTGCGGACCCACGCGGCGCAGCTTCAAGTGTTTCTATATTCTTTCGTTACTGCAACATTGTAGCATCCGTCGGTCATTAAAGAAGAGTGATCACCGAAAAGATAACCCTTCCTTTAATTTCAAATAATCTCATTCGCGCGTGCTATTTTCTTTGTATCACTTGCGAAATAGCAAGCGAGATTATGAGAGTTTCTTAGTGCTTCAAACCTTTGCTTACTTCATTTTTTCGGTGACCGTACTCCTGTAAGTATCCTCAGCATCTCAAAACGACTTACTTTGGATGGTTATCCTTGCACTGCGCGGCTGCGAGCGCAAGAAGGCCGGCGGCCATCAAAGCGACGGAGACTACGGATTGCATGCTGATTTTGAGTTGGCGACAACGATCAATTAGCCTTAATCGAGAGCACATAACTTAAAGCTTTGCAAGGTAAGAATGAAAGGGAAGACTCGAGGAATTGATTCTGCTATACTCCTTCCTCCCTTCAAATAACCCTATATTCTCAATAGTCATTGCTATTATCTATTTGATCAGATGACATATCCGTTCCCAAGAGCACATCTGACATTCTCCATCATACCCCAACAGTGCCAAACAACATGTTCTTTCATTTGAGCTTTTGTTGCAAGTTAAGGGAAAGAGAGCGAAACAGGGAGAGCTGGAAAGAATGAAAAACCATAGTAAACGAACGAAGATGTTTGAGAGCGAAAGAAAGGATACAGAATACGCTGTGGGAAGACTGTGAAAAGGCTGCTTCCCATTTGAATTTTTTCCCTGGTTCATTTCTATCCGGCCAATTATAATTTTTTTCTGTTTTCATTCATTATACTTAAATGAATTGTTAATAAATTATATGACAAAAATTTTAGGCTGATTGTTTAATTTATTTTTACATTTTACATTTTTAACTTGTGTGTATCTTATGTATGTAAATAACCGGTCCGAATATTAATATTTCATCGTCTGTTTCTCTTCCTTTTGTTGAAAGAAATACTTTCAAAGTCGATTGAGAAATTCAAGAAAAAGAAACAGCTATAAATAAAAGCAGGAAAGAAAATGTGTTCGGAAAGGATAGGGCGGACGGGTTAATTAATCGTCGTCTCATGGCGTCAAAGTAGTTTTTCCTTTCGTTGTCTACATTGGACTTGACTGCTAGGAATATTTCATCACCAAGCAAATTCGGATTCTGCCAATAGTTCAACATTCGAGCCATCGCCATGCACAATTATTTTCACATGTTTCATTTCTAGTGAAAAGGCTAGTAAAGAAGAGAAGAACAGAGAAAAAGATAGAAACAACCATTCGTATTGGTGTTCCGCAGAGCGGAGTATCCTCGTGACCTCTGGACTTAGCACGGGCCGACACAACATACATACCAGAAACATTTGTTCATTGCTGCCGGATGCATTACGATGAATACACGTACGATTAGAGCTCTTTGTACAACGCTTTATTGCTCTTGCAGCTTGGTCTCATGTTCTTAAGACAGCATGTCAGTAACCTTTGAGCACGACCTGCCCTGGGGAATTTTTTTCGATTTCGTTTATGAAAATTGGCTCACCTATACAACTCGACGTCCTCTACAACATACTGTACATTTTAATTTTTGTCAGAAAAATTCCGTTCGAGAAACAGAACAGTACCCTTCAAAATATGATGAACCATAACTCGGCTAATTTCTTGAATTTGACGAAAACAAAGGTACCGTTCGATAGCCCGTTGGACGCACTTCAATTTTGATCATGGGTAAAATTTTATAAAAATTCCATTTTCGACCCGGCCCTGAACATGTTTTGACACGGCCCTGAACATTTTTATGACCACTTTTTGGCAAATTTTTGTTCATTTTTGGTAAGTGTACCCTGCAGTTTTTTGATATCTTGTAGTGCGTGAAATTTGCTACAAGAATTTGTTTCCTTCAAAAAAATCCTGGTTGGCACACCTTGCAAAAAATGCGCGCGAGTCTTTCAAAATGGCGCATTTTCGGTCGCCGATACAAAGTGCAAGTGCATTCATCGACCCATAACTACGCTCAATCTTAATATTACGAAATCGTAAGTATATCATCTAAGAGCTCTCACGGAGATCTTCAAATGTTACATACATTATTTTATTGAAAATTTTCAATTTATATGGGAAATTTCGTTCTGCATAATAAGAAGGCTTAAAAAACTACTTCAGAAACGTTTCTACAAGCCGAATCATACATCAAAAGAAAGAGGATGAAATTTGGTATAAAATGAACCCCTTTAAGTGAAATTCCATGCATATGATCCTTTGTTATAAGCCATAAAATTCGGATTACACTGCCTCAAGGAAAAGGTGTAAAAAAAAGGAATGGAATATTCCAATTCGAATAAACTAAACTATGAATCCTTGAGCGAAATGACAGTGACGCTACTGGCACTACTTTTATGATTTATAACAAAAGATCGTCTTTATGGAATTCCAATGAAAGGGGTTCTTCTTGTACCAAATTTCATCCTCTTTCTTACGATGTATATTTGGGCATGTGGAAATGTTTCTGAAGTAGTTTTTTAAGCCATCTTATTATACAGAACGAAATTTCCCATATAAATCCAAACTTTTCAACAAAAGTATGTATGTAACATTTGAAGATCTCCATGAGAGCTCTTAGATGATATACTTACGATTTTGTAATATTAAGATTTAGCGTAGTTATGGATCGATGAATGCGCTTGCACTGTGTCTCGGCGACCGAAAATGCGTCATTTTGACCGACTCGCGCGCATTTTTCGCAAGGTGTGCCAACCAGAATTTTTTTGAAGGAAACAAATGCTTGCAGCAAATTTCACGCGCTACAACATATCAAAAAACTGCAGGGTACACTTTCCAAAAATAAACAAAAATTTGCCAAAAAGAGGTCATAAAAATGTTCAGGGCCGTGTTTTGGGTCGAAAATACATTTTTTAGAAAATTTTAGTCATGATCAAAATTGAAGTGCGTCCAACGGGCTATCGAACGGTATTTTTGTTTTTTGTCAAATTAGGAAATTTAACCGAGTTATGGTTCATCATATTTTGAAGGGTACTGTACTGTTTCTCGAACGGAATTTTTCTTTAAAAAAATTAAAATGTACTGTATGTTGTAGAGGACGTCGAGTTGTATAGGTGAGCCAATTTTCATAAACGAAATCGAAAAAAATTCCTCAGGGCAGCACCCAATAATGCCGTGCTCGAGTCTTATGCTCGAGGCTGTCTTAACAATAAGATTTTATTTGTAGTTTTTTTTTTTTTAAATATATTTGCTCTGTTATTGTCGCTGGCATTGCATGTAACATTGCATGTGACTGCTAGGAATGTCGTAGAGTCACTCTTCCTTCCAAAATATCGTAACATAATGCTTAATAAAGTTGAACAGTTTTTTTCTTTTCTTTACAATTATTAACTCAGCAAGATGAGAATGAACTTTAAGACGTTATTTCTGTTACATACCTTGCAAGACCTTCATCGCTTCGCTTGTATCTATTTGATCAGCAAAAATATTTACCACCATCCAAATTCGGATTTTGTCAATAGTTCAGCATTCGAACCCATCGCCATGCACAATCATATCAAAGTATTTTAATTCTTAAAAGAATCCACAGAAAGAGAGATCGAGGAGAAGACAGAGCAAACGAGCGAAAATGAGATGCTTTGTAGTGCAAATGTTGATAGTGAGTGCAAATGTTCAGTTTGACTGTTCGGCCACGACTAGCATTCTGCTTTGTGTGTACTACATGGATATGAACATTTATGTAAAAAAAAAACGTAAACCGAATAAATGAGCCAGTTTTAATTTATTTTTTTCGTAGCCCCGATTTAAAAAAAATTTGTATGTGTCATGACGCCATGAAAAACCAAATGTAGTATGTAGGGGTTACACAAAAAATTAATCGATTCTACTTAGCGAGCTCTGAATGCGTCAGCTTTCTATACATATTTTATCCATTTCGAATCTAACTAGAGGGAATGAAAAGACTTGTCACAGTCCTGGTGATTCTTGCGTTCCACAAAGAAATTAAACAGAATTCGATTACGTCGTCAATCGAAATTTGATGATGATTCAATGGAGAAATAAATTCATGAAGAAACGAGTGTAAAAAATGTTATGCCACAAAAAATCTCCGAATACTGATTGTGAGCCATTCGTCAGTCCTTTTCCTTCTTCTCCCTCAGTCCATAAAGCCTGAGAGCTTCTCAATCTGGTCGAGATCGAGGCGCACCTCATCGGGAAGTGTTGTCTCATTCGGCAGAAAGTTTTGCGGCAGCTCGACTCTAGAGCAAAGATTATCAGAAATTGTGCGCTTTATAATTAGTTACAGTTGAATTCAATTTTTCTTGGTTAATCAAAAAGAAGTAAGCAAAAATATTTTTTTCTAGATTATTTTTAAAAATTAAACACAGCAGTTTTATAATAGAAAAGAATAATGTAGAAGAGAGAGAGAGTGAGTGAGAGAGAGATAGAAAGCGAGACAGAGAGAGAGAGAGAGAGAGAAAGAGAGAGCGAGAGAAAGAGAGAAAGAGAGCAAGAGAAAGAGAGAGCGCGAGGAAGAGAGAGACATGGTGTGCCGCAAAGTGATCGCGACGTTGTGTCCAGCACTCGGGCAGCGATGATCGATCGGAAAATAGAACATTTAGTTCAAAAGAAATCTCACTTCTCTTCATCGTTTATATTTTATATCGAAGCCGGTGGATTTGAATGGATTCTTTTGTTGTAATAAGAGCGTTCTAAACCTTAGAATTGATTCTTTTTCCTTATTTTCGCCCTTTAACCTATCATTTCAATTACATATCATATCTTATCCTATGGTACATATAGAATACGATTGTTATCGCTGAATGCCAATTTCACAGAAAATTTTACAGAAAATGGAGAGAAAAGAAGGAAGAGCAACAACCATGAGAAATGGATCGGGCCCGTTCCACCAGAGAAGATCGCCGCCGCAGCCTTCCACGACAAAGTGGCCAGTGCCCGTCGTGACCGACTCGCCCATCAGGTCATCCGACTCCCACGGAAGGACTGAGAGAGAAGAGAGGAGTAGAAAGAGAGAGGGAAGAGACGGGTGAGATAGAAGAAGGGGGAAGAAGGAGAATTGGAGAGGAGAGAGGGAAAATGAATATAAATGGTGGAACTTTTGATTTTTTAAGTCTACAATATGTTAAGACGCCATTTTAGCTTTATGGATTAGATAATTTTCAAGAGCGAAATCAATAAATTATTTTCCTTTATTGATGAATATTCTTCTACCTTCTCTCTTCATCTTTCTGTCTTCCATTTTCACCCTTAGTTTCTCTCTCTCTCCCCTTCCCTCCTTTCCATCACTTTCTCTCTCTCTCCCTTCCCTCCTTCCCTCACTTTCTCTCTCGCCCCTTTCCCTCTCTCTATATTTCTCTCTCTCTCTCTCCACTGACTGTCTCTATCGAAGAGCATGACTCTCGCTCCAGCATGTCGATGTCGGTCGGTAGCGCAAGTCGCGCGTCCCCGCACGCGCATGCACGAGGACATTGCGAGGGAGGACGAGGGAAGAAGGAGGAGGAATAGGAGGGAGAGACCGGAGAGAGGCAGCATAGAGAGGAGAGGGGACGAGAGATGGTCTGCATAGAGAGGAGAAAGGTAGAAAGAGAAAGAGAGAGAGAGAACAACAGAGAGCGAGAGAGCGAGAGAGAGACAGAGAGAGAGAGACAGAGAGAGAGACAGAGAGAGAGAGAGAGATTGACGGTCTTGGAGAGATGATAACGATCACGGCATTATAATAGAGCGCGTTCTCAGAGAAAAAGCACATCCTTTTTTTCTGTGAGGTTGCCAGATCGCAAAACATGTGTATATCTACCTATTTACAACAACTAAAAATAATCATGGCTGAGGACGAGGAATTTTATGAATTTTTACCGATGATTCAAGGCGCGGTCTCATGTTTAATACTTTTTTTATTTATTCTGACTGAATAGGTAGATTTTATGAGAGCGCACAACATATAAAGTGCAAATAGAATTTTTGCACGTCATCTTCTTAAAATATACAAATATAAAATATACGAAGAACCCACAAGCTGCAGGCACACTCCGAAAGATTATTTATAAGTGTGCCAGCTGAGTGGGCTGTGTCTTGGCTGCCGTCCACCTTTTTTGGCTCCTTCCATGCTTCACGCCTCCCCCAATCACATCCATCTTCATCACAATGGCAATTCGAGCGGAGCCGAATGAGAGAGAGAGAGAGAGGGAAAAGAGAGAGAGAGAGAAAGAGAGAAAGAGAGAGAGAGAGAGAGAGAGAGAGAGAGAGAGAGGGAGATAAGGAAAGTGAAAGAGAGGGAAAGAGAGAGAAAGAGAGAGAGAGAGAGAGAGAGAGAGGGAGATAAGGAAAGTGAAAGAGAGGGAAAGAGAGAGAAAGAGAGAGAGAGAGAGAGAGAGAGAGATAGAAAGAGGGGGAGAAAGAAAGAGAGAGAAACAGCGGATAGAGATCCATGAACATGTGCAAGTCTTTCTGACCTGGCGGTGGCACCAATTAATCTTATGTACACTCTCCAGTGATTTGCGACTCTTCATTTCTTTGCTTCGCTTCCTTCTTCCCTCACTCTCTTCTCAACTGTCCCTTCCCTCTCGCATTCTCTTGCTCTCTCACTCTTCCTATCTCTTTCTTGCTCTCACTATCTCGGTATCTATCTCTTTCTCTCTCGTTCTTCCAACTCTAGTTTCGCTCTCTTATTAACTCTATCTTCCCCTGAGACCTGGTCAAGTTGCATGCGTTTCAGGCGAAAGCTTCACAGATGAAGGCCATCTGTTGTACATTTTCGATGTAAGTCTTTTTGGCACTTCTCTCAAAGACGATAAGCCATCTTTGTTTCCATTCTTTTTCGTGTGCTGAGCAATCAAACAGAAATGAAAATAAATAAACATATATAGAAATTGCGAAAACAATTTTGAAACGTGTTTTTTACATATGTCTTTCCTTGCACATTCTACGTATATGTATAGATGTATGCATAATAAAAGACCAAAAAAAATGGCTATGCATACACAGAAAACTTTTGAAGACGAAAAGATTGAAAGCCCCTCAAACTATAAGTGGAACAGTATTTTGGCATAGTAGAAGAAGAACGAGTAGAGAAAAGTAGAGTAGATGTAGGTAAAGAACTATGGAAAGAGTGAGAGACAGAGAGAGAGAGAGAGATGGCAGAAAAAGTGAGAGAGAGAGAGCGAGATACACAGATGGCGAGAGAGTATTAGAGGTTGGAGTGGAGAAACAACAAAAAGCACACGCATGTGATCTTGCTTGAGATCTAACGTCTGTTGGTCAAGGCTCGCGGGTTAAAATCCTTCTGTTTTGCGTCACAAAATGTGCGGCCTCTCTCATTGTTCTCTCTCTCTTTACGTTGCTTTCTTTCTCTCGCAAACTCTCCTCTCTCTCTCTCTCTGGCTTTCCAGATTGATCTCTCTCTCTCTCTCTCGCCCTCTCTTTCTCAATAAAGCACATAGTCGCCGTAACTCCGGCTCAAGATAGACATCTCATTTCACATCGATGTTGGAGAAAGCGCACAGCGGGCGATTTGAAAGATCCAACAACGATCTCGGGGGCAGCTTCTCTTTGAGCGTAAGCCTTAGCTGGCCATTCTTTGCAATACCGCCACGTTTCTGTCTCTTTCCCTCTCTCTTGCCTGAGATGCAAAAACACCGCGTTTATTAAAGAGTCTTCAAAGTGATCAATGGTACAGAAGTATTTAGAAACTTCTTATTTCAAAAGTCCAACTTGAGCTCCCTAGATTGCGCGCCCAACTTATTCTCTTTTGTTTTTGTATTTTAATACAAAAAAAGGATAAAAAATATCTTTTATGATAGAGGTAGACGATATAATTTATATTCAATTCAAGTAAATAAAGCTTACTGTTGGAGGTGACCACACTGTGATTGGCGTGTTTCTCCGCTCTCGCTCATGCACAAAGCAATGTTGAGGCCTGCAGTCATTCTTGAGACAATTCGCATGTGGGTTTTTATTTTGTTTTAAATATTTTTTTGTTAAATTAATCGTCGGTATCTTACGGTAGTTTAAGGAAAATTAAAGAAAAACTTAAATAAATGATGTCACCTAAATACTATTTATATGCAGAAAATACAGTAAGCACATGCGTCGATTCCCACGTCATAATCTGTTCGTTGCGCTCCTTGGGATCGCTTCCTTCTTCGCGCTCGCAATCTTGTTGACCAGCAGCAGCAGTAGCAGCACCGTCGCCAGCATCATCGTCCGGCCAGGCAAGCAGCACGTCATCAAGGTAGGGTTACCATGATGGCCGAGTGGTTAAGAGGCGGCAAAGACCGAAGCACATGGGTTCGACTCCGGTTGAGATAAACTTTTCTTGCAGAAGGGCGAATCGATGGTCGACTTTGTGAATCGCAGCATTGACTGCTTCAGGGAGAAGACAAAGTCGTATGCGCCGCTTGAGGTGAATTTCTCACAATAAAGCTTTTGATAGAAATGTTGTTTTATATTTATTTATCAGCTGCTTTAAAAATCTCTTATTTCTAGGCATATTGTTAGCTGGTTTTGTCTTCTTCAGAAAGAGTAGTGAAAATTCATTATCACGCGATCATAAAGTAAAAATGGAAAAAAGAAACTGAATAAATATATATATATATATATATATATTTATATTTATATTTATATATAAATTTCTATCAAAAACTTGATGAAGCTATGGCGTAACCTGGCGGCCATCAACGTCATGTGCTCGGTGTACAACAAACTTCCACTGCGCGGTTACGGCAACAGCTTCTTCATTCATCCTCGACCCGGGGTGCGTTACTATTTAACGAGACGTAAAAGAAGACATTAAAGGAGCATGAACACCTAAAACTCCTGCACGGAAAGACCTGTAGAAAAGTGCCGAGATACTGTAATAAGCTTTGCTTTTATTATAATATTTGTACTGAAAAGCAGTACACACGGACTACTAAAAAGTTTTAGAATAATTTTGAAAGTGAAACTTTTCTTAGATATTTCGATATTTCTTTGGGAATCTTGGCAAAATGACAAACGAACAGAAGGAAAGGAACTGGAGATGGCTATTTCCATTCATTTCGACCTTGCAAGAGAAGATGTTTAAAAAGTTTTTTCCCGCCTATAGGCCGGTGGTGAATATCCTGGAGTTAATTTTCTGCAAAACTAACAAAGAACAGAAATATACCGTATCGCACCAAAAATTTCCCTGATACAGGCACATTTTTTACGTGCAAATTTCTTGCGAATGCTGTACTTTTGAATCTTCTTACTTGGCAGAAGTGTTCGCATGAGGGACATAGAACGACTAGTGTAATAGTTAAGGCATGAAAAAAATTGAGTTCCATGCTCCTTTAAATAGTTTTTTGAGTTCTCAGTTTGGTTTTTATGGTACAGAATATATGTAATATTCGTCGGTCAGTGAAAATCGCCGAGTTGGTTTGTACCTGGGTACTCTAAAAGAAGATCAGTAGCAAGTTGTACTGCTTTTGTAACATATGTATGTATGTACATACAGGCGTCTTGAATTTTTGGTGATCGCTTTCCTTCAAGCAAAATATTTTTGCTCGAGTTCTAAACTGGATTACCGTATAATCTATTTATTTATTCGTTAACTCCCGAAAAAAGCAAAAATCAACTAATTAGCAGTAATTTTTTTTTTTATAACGCTTTTGTAACCCACCGGCGACATGAGCGGAGAACAGATTCTCCTATTTAATCTACATTCAATTTGAAACTGCTAATCTCAGACAGCCTTTAGGCCTTGCTATTTTGAAAAAAAAACAGTTTTAGCAAACAAACATGCATAAAGTTCAAATTTTTTAATTATTTTTTTTATGTTGACTCACTACACAAAAATATGTTTGCTTGATAACTACTCTATATTCTTTTTATTTATTTATGTCGTAGTGCGCAAAAACGGAGTAAAATATATGCTCATCTGTCCTAGAACTATACATATATCATTCTATATTCTTCCCTCTCCTTCTCTACCTCTCTCTCTCCTTATCTCTTCTCTATCTGACCTCACTCTCCCTCTTCCTCTCTTACTCTCGTTAGCTTACCTTGCACTCTAACTCCCTTGCATCTCCTCTCTCGCTATCTCACCTCTCTCTTTCTTTCTCTCTATTATTCTCTCTCTCACTCTCTCTCTCTCTTTCTCTTACATATCTCTCTCTCTCCATCTCTCACACCTCTCCCTCTCAGTACCCCGACGCCTCTTGCCTCGTCGTCTCTCTTGGGATCGGCGATGACATCGACGCGGAGCGCGCTCTTTCCAATGAAAATGCCGCATGCGACTTTGTCGGTGCAGACCCTCGCAAGAAGGATGCGTTGTATAGGAAGGTGAGTGCTCTCTCTTTCTCTCGCTCTCTCTTTTATTTTTTTTCATTTCTCAACGCTTATCTCTCTTCTTCTTCTCTCTATTTTCTTCTCTCTTCCCTAATCTCTCTCTGCCTATCTCTCACTATCTCTGTCTCCATCTATCTCTCTCTCCCTTATTCTCTCTCTCACTCTCTCTCTCTCTCTCTCTCTCTCTTTCTTTATCTCCTTTTCCCTCTCTCTCAGATCGGCAAGTCGCACATGCTGTCGATCATTGGCGACAGTCCGGACGGCGAGCAGCGGCATCGTGAAAGTGTCGACGACGACTTCATCGAGCGGATGAAAGAGAGGAGAGAAAGAGAGCGAGAGAGGGAAGACGAGAGAGAGCGAGTGGAAGGGGGAGGAGGGCGAAGAGGACATGGAGAAGGCGAAGTGGAGAGAGGAGAGCGAGAGGGAGGAGAAGGAGAGGCGGAGCAGCGAGGAGGAGGAGGAGGAGCAGAAGGAGCGGGAGAAGGCGAGCGGAAGCAGCAGGATCCGCAAGGAGAAAGCGATGGCGTCCTTCCGGGAGGCGCTGCCGCTCTCCCGCCCCAGGAGGTGCCTGGCGCGGCCGAGGGCCTTCCGGGCCCTGCCGCCGTGCTTCCTGGCGCCCCGGAAGGTGCTGCTGGCGCCGCGCCAGAGCCAGAAGCCGCGCCGATTGACCCGGCCGCGCCACCGCCGCCCGCGCCCGCTGATCTCGCGCCCGTCGAAGCGCCGCAAGGTAAGAAGATATATTCAGAAAGCATCTGTTTTGCCTAAAGAACACATGTTCGATCAGTGCTGTCCCGTGAACGGCCATTAAAAGCACTGTGACAAAGAGCGCAGAATAGCCCAAAAATTGGAAAAGATAAAAATGAATTGTCTTTAAAAGAAAATAAAAGTGAACAGCTTTCTATCCTTGAATCATTTTTTTTCGTATTTGTATAGAAAAAAAAGTCGATCATGAGCAACTTACAGAGGATCCTGCGGCGCCAGTAGCGCGAAAGAAGAGAGAAGCACGTCAGCGGAAGCGAAGACGCGGCACTGCTTATAGGCAAGTGTCGCCTATGTCTGTGACAATATTGTTCCACTCTTTATGACAAATTATTTGAGAATATTGTTCCGCTCAATATGGCAAACACATGGATGTGTATATATTTCTAGACCTTTCAGTGAAATATGTCTTTGTAAATGCTATCTGTGGTCATTTTTTTAATATGTATGTAAACGAGTAAAAAAAATCTCTTTTTCTCAGCGAAGAGCAAGAGCGCGGTGAGGATGACGAGGAAGAGAGCGAGAACACTCCCGCGGCACGCGCGCGCGCTCTCCCGCGCTCCTCGCGTCGAATGGACTTCCTCACGTTCGTCCGCAAGTACACGAGTCATCGCTACTTTATCGATCTGCTCATCGCCAACATTGACGGCGGCGAATATGACGGACTGCTCACGCAACTCTCCAAGGGCGTCCATCTCTCCAAGGATCACATTCGCGTCTGCCAGGTATAGAATATTTCAAGATATCTTTTTGCTCAAAGTTAAGAAATCATGCAGAATTCTCCGTACATGGCTACTACATATTTATGTATAAAAGATAGCTAAATTGAAACAATTGACGGTGCACGAAACTATCAGAATTTCACAATCATTATAATAATGTTTCTCTGTCAATAAATCGCATGCTCTCTCGCTCTTGTAAAAGGCGCGAATTCAAACATGAGTTTTTTATGTTCCTTTATGATGAATTGCCGGGCGAAAGATTTCGGGGAATCGAACCCGGGACCTTTGTATTGCGACCCCAACGCATTCGCACTACACTAAACCATTTAAATCAATGCAATGCCATATGCCAAAAGGTGAACATTCGCATGGTGGCGCCGACCACGGACCGTATGCTCAAGGCATTCTACGCCTTCTTCTGGCGCATCATGGAAGTGCGCAGCTTCGTGCCTCTCGTCGTCGGCGTCCTCCCCGACAAGAATGGCGACGGCATGCAGGACGCGTGGTCAGAGAAGAGAGAGAGAAGACATTTGACTATTTATCTATTTTTACTTTTATTTAAAAAAAGTATATTTGTACTCTCAATGTAAAGTAGTGATTACGCATCTTTTTTCCAACAAGCAAATGTGGGAATGGCACATTTGCTGGGCTTAAAAAATACTTTAATTAAATCGATAGTATAACTAGAGAAAATTTAATATATTTTGTTTCAAAAATAAATTAACTTAATTCTGAATGAATTGGATGTAGAGATGATAGGAAGGCATAGCAAAATACGTGATAAATATAAAACGCTTGCAGGAGGCGTCGTCAGACGACCAGACATAATAAGCCAAAGACAGCTGAAACGTAAGAAAATAAAATGTTCATATGGAAAAGGCGTTAATTAATTCAAACGATGACTCTTCTTGCAGGATCTACCTGATCAACCAAGGCGACGACCACTGCTTCGAGAAGTACATTGGCGAGTTGTGACCGAGCGATTGACTAGGCCGAACGAACTATTCTCAACAACACCATCAAAATAACACTAAATAATTCATCTTTACCTGCGTATTACGCATAGTTATGTATGTTTGTATCCACAAAGAAGTTCTATGCATATACATGTGTTGATAGTATCAACATTATCTAAAATTACGAAAAAGAAAAGATGTAGGAGTTTGAATGGGTGGTTTATAACTGATTTTATAATATTTGTTTCTAAATGTTTTTCTAGCTTGCTGCTTCTTACAATTAGCAGCTATGCAATTCGTCGTGATCATGTAATAGAAGATATATGAAGAATAGAAGAATATGTTGAAAACCGTATTATGCTATTCTAAATATGAAACATGTAGGCATGCGAAACTGAATATCATTGAATATTTCGAAATCAGAGGAACCGTCAAAAATGGTTTATCATTTCCAAGGCAAGAAAAAATTCTTTACATGAACTGTTCACTTATTGCACAAGTCAGTGACGCCTTGGAAGCCGGCGTTCGCAAAGAGTTGTTTTCTTGCGAAATTCTGAAAAATAGCATAGGGTGAGAGATTTCTTTTAGTAATCTCTAGCACTCAAGTACACGAATAATACATAAATAGACCTCGTTTGTTTAATAATCATTTGGTCGTGTATAAGCGTATAACTATATTGTTTATACGGCTCTAAGAACCACCTGGTGCTATATCGCTGTGAAGCATTTATAGAGAAATGTGCGGAAAGATTATTTGAATATATATGTAGATATTAATAAAAAAAATCAAATTTAGCCATCGTAAATAAATTTACCTGGAAGGCTGAAACCGGGCAAAGAGCGGCTCCGCCACAGAATGACAGCTCTTTCGTGCGCTGGCAGCAGCGACTTATTCCTTCGCCGTTGTAGAGAAGGCGAAGGAATAAGTCGCTGCTGCCAGCAGCTCGCTTACGGTAGATCTTAAAAAAATTGCTTGATAATCTTATTGCATATAGCAAAATGTGATTCTTTGATTTTTATATTAATTATTCCCTATTAAAACTTCCAGCAGTCCTCGGTGCATTGTAAAATAAAATAAAAACCGCTAAAAAAATTACAGTATCGACTTTGAAGAAGAAGACGAAAAAAGACACACCTCGAAAGCGATGCGAAAGATGTATGGCGGAAAGTCGACAAAATCGAGCCCGAGCACACGAAGGATCGGACCGACGGTGACGTCATGACCAGAGTAGATCTGCGCTCATTTTATTCATTACTAGGCGTAGCTAATACTTTTTCATACTACTTATGTAAGACTATACAAACTACATAGATTCATATACTACAAACGTTCTTCCTTCAGCACAGTTTCTATGTGCCATACCATTAGATTTATTGGACAATTAAGCCGAAAAGACATGCCCAGAATGAGCAGAGAGTCGTATAAAGGGAGAGCTGAGCAAACCCGAATGGTGCGATCTTCCTTGCTCTTGAACGTGTCGAGCATGTCCGCGACGTCGCCGAGCACTGCCTGCGCCTCCGCCGTCATCAGACGAGAGGATCTGAGATGAAAACCAAGAATTTATACAGATATCTGAGTACATACATACACATGTACATATATTTACATACGTATTTATCAAGTTTAAAAAAACACGCTTCAAGCGAACTTTGATCTACCTCTTGTCGTCGAACATGACCGTCCCACGCCGAGTGGATTCGATGAGAAGCTGAAAACAAAACGAATCGAACTTCCTTTTTTTAGTTTGAAGAAAACAACACAAGCAAAATACTCCTGAGTTGTTGGCAGATGTGCTCATCATATATGTATGTATATTCGGATGTGCATTCTGTTCTAGAGTATTTCGTTCGAGAGTTTGTGTATATTTGTATGTATGTAGTATATTTACACACATACTATGCCGAATAAGTCCCGGATAGATCTTCACACTTTTTGTGTGTTCATATATTGTGAACGGTGGTTTTCAATTCGGTTTTGCTCTGAAAAGGTCCGGGAAAGAAGGATGAAATGATAACGATGAGGAATATTTTTCATAAATCCACTATTCAACTGACGTCTTCGAGAAGTTGCTCGTTGACGCATTCGCCAGCGCTCGTGCAAGGAAGCGGCCGGTGGCGGCACGCATATCTCAAGTTTTTATAATTAAAATATTTTATAAGATAAAAATTAATGAAAAAATCAATTTTTCTTTAATGCCATGCCATACATCAGCCACAAAATTTTTGCTGACAACTCTCACACTTTATGATTGACAAAATGTCGGATATAAAATGTGAAAAATTGTATTTATGTTAGGTACATGTATCTAAATGAAATATCGAGCAAATGTATTTTGAAGAAGAAGAAGAAAGATGCCGAAACCTCCCAAGCGCGACGTCGAGGTACTGGAACGGGCTTGTTGGTCATGGAGGGAATGTTGGAGAAGATGCGCTCCGATTTCTCGTAGAGAGGACGCGGCGACTCGGCGCGGTAGAACGCGAGGTGCGCCTGAGCACTGTTATATAGTATTTTCATCCAATTAAAGGGCTTTTGAGCCGGCTTAATTAGATAGAAAAATTAAGAATATTTTTATTATTTTGAATTAAAATAATTAATGAAAATAAACAGATTTAATATAATCTAAAAAAAACTATACTGACCGCTTCGTAGTCATATCGCCACTGCAGCGCAGGCGGGCACGCGCACGCGTCTGAGGCGCACAGGAAACTCTCGTTCGAGAATCGAATCGGCATCGACTTCACCACGTCCCTGGGGATTCAGCGGCGCTTTTTCATCTTTTGTTTCTTGTTGTTGTTGGATTTTAAATGATTAACACACTATGTAGCTTGAATTCCTCTTTTTTTCGTTTGCTAAAAAAATCTCCTTTCGGATATCTAAAATATATAAATAATGTTAAAATACAAATTTTAAGCTTAAAAAGCCTTTCTGATGCCTGATCGGGAAGAGAAATGCGGAGGAGAAGGCGAGCGCCGACTGGAAAGTGCGTGTGAAGTTGGAGGCGACCGCCGAGACGTTGACGTGGCCAACGGCTATAAATTCAAAAATCGTCATAATCACGACGGCAATCTCATTAGCTTAATGAGTTTGTCTCCTACCTTCTTCGCCGAAGAGTCGCGTGGCCGCGTACCGCGAGCGGAAGTAGTTGCCGAGGCGGAGGTGCATGAGCGCGCCTTCCGCCGTCATCTGGCCCCTTGGCAGATCGAGCTCAAGAGGTAGGAAATATTCTAGTCACAAAAATATATTAATTTATCCAAAATAATTATATGAAACCATTCATTAGTCAGTTGTTTAAAAACAATTACGTTCATGTACATATGTATGTACTATTTAAAAAAATTAAAGGAAAACAACGCCAAAAAAAACTAGAAAAAGAAATAGAAGCGTTCCTTGATTCTCTCATTTTCGAAACCTGTTTTCAGGAAGGAAAAGAAAGTGAAGGGCTGCGGCACTTTTTTTAATGATATAAATTGTCTAGTAGACTGACAGCTGTGGATACTTGTCCTGCTTCGCGTGCTCTTCGGCGATTATGAAAAACTTCTAAAAAAAAAGTTAGAATATAAAAAATTTCCCATAAGATTTGCATAAGCCATATATACTGCCTGCTCGAACCCTGAAATCGATCGACTTGACAGTGTCAATATACGCGTCAAACGTCTTGTAGTCTTCTGAACGAAACGGCGCGCATGAAGGTGTCCAATGACTGGAAGTATAAAATAAACAAATAAATATGTAAAATAAAAATATATCGAAAATTAGAAAGGTACAAGCGAAAGCATTTTCTCTGACTGTTCCGCGTCGTCCACGTTTTCGACGGTGATGGGTGATCTAAAAAAAAAATTTAAATTTGTAGAAATTTAAACAATAACCACTCGATCGTTCTGACAAAGGGTCAAAATTCTCACAGATGAAAAAGAAAATTTTCATGCGTGAAACTGAATTTAAAATCGCACCGTTCTCCGTGTCGAAAGACTACGCCAAGGCCGACGAGGTCATATTCCTTAATTTTATTTTGATTCAACTGTTTATTATTATCACTTCTTTTACTCGGCAGAATAAAGAAGTGGAAACTGGCCAAGTTGCGCTATTAATTAACGTAGTTTACGCACTAAAAGATTTTTCTGGAAAGACAAATCTGGCTCCACTTCTTCTGAGACGCCTTGGCCCTCCAGGCCGCCGAGCGGAATGTCCGGGAAGCGGCAGAGGGTCGCGATCAGGCTGGAGCCGTTCTTCAGCTGCTGCACCGACGACGCGGCATTCTCGGGCGACGCAGACTCGATGACATCTGGAAAGGACGGATATTTCATTTTTTTGTCATTCAGAAACACTTCAATTGATTGATTCAGATCACTCATTCATCAGAAGCATCTATGTATGTACATTAAATTTGAATGGTTATATTTATAGCCGCACGATTAATCTCCCTCGAGGACTTGGACAAGCGTCTTGGACATGTACAAGACATTTTATTGTCCAAGACACTTTAGAGACACGTGGGAGATATGTCAGGGACATATTTCAAAAGAAAAATGGAATATTTTGTATCAAATTTGACTTTTACACATTTATGCATATTGTCATCCAATTTTTTTTCATAATTGGGTGAACAACGCGAAGAGGGACCGCTCACTATGAGCGAAACAAGGCAAGATGACTTATGAAGTCTGGAAAAAACTCACGTTGACAAATAATAATTATGTCGGACAATAATTAGCATGCACTCTCGGCACTAGAGCGCACCGCAAAATAGAACGCGACGGCTAAGAATGATATGCGAGGGGAGTGATTTGTCTAAGAAAATGAAAAACAAAA
Organism: Allodiplogaster sudhausi; assembly: GCA_945643635.1. Lineage (NCBI taxonomy): Eukaryota > Metazoa > Nematoda > Chromadorea > Rhabditida > Diplogasteridae > Allodiplogaster > Allodiplogaster sudhausi. The sequence continues at coordinate 7,534,024 of CALZFC010000006.1, read as the reverse complement.
AAAACATCCCCTAATATCGCGAATGAAGCCGGATAGCTAGGCAAGCCGCAAAGAGAGTGCGCGTTTGAAGGAGAAATATTGGAACTTTCCTGTAGCACAATTCGGACGGAACATAGTATATTACACGTAGAAAAGACTGGGCTTTCACGTGACATATGTAGTCTTTCTTTGTTTTCTGACTACATGCGCTAACCTCTCTCCAGCAGACCAGAAATACAGTTTTTGCCGAAAAAGTGATTGAGAATGTAATCGTATTAACAAATTATGTACGAAATTTTTATGCATTTCTAAAATATAAACACAATGGTATCTTTGGTTGCTGAAAAGAGCGAGAAAAACACATTTTATAGCCTTTTTTGTTGTGCGGGTTATTACTCTACGAGGTGTTCACCATCGTACATTGTAAAATGAGAGGCAGTTTTTTAGGGGTAAATGACGCTCTATCAAATGGATATGGTCTCATCGCGCAGTTTCTACGGCTTGGCACTCTAATGGTACATTCCAATAATATAAATGCTCATTTCGACCTTTTAATGAAACTTTTATGAAAAAGTTATTTAGGCACTTTTATACGCTTTTAGATGACGAATCTAACGATACTTTCAAAATTTAGTTTGGTTAGCTTTTACGAACTTTATTATTATTGAATATTTTCGGTAAATCAAGGCATACTATAGTCATACCTTCAAAATATTTTTTTGAAAAAAAAAAAGTTTTTTTGGAAGCTCTCATGATGCTACATAAGCCCTGCAAAGGAAATTAAAATTAAAAAAATATTTTTGTTCAATGCACCCTCATGTTTGAGTATCTCAGACAGGCTCTCTTAACATAGGCCTTTTGCTTATTGTTAGTGTCTGGGACATTTGTCTGCCACCCCAGAAAATGTCCTGGACATACATATCCGAGACACTTGTCCATGTCCTCGAGAGAGAATAATCGTGCGGCAGGACTTTTCTTTCTAACAATTTCAAAAGATTTTAATCGTTTTAAATTGTTTAATATACTCAATACATCTTCTATTAATGTAAATTTAATAAGTAGACTTCACACTACAAAACGGGCCTTACCTTGCCCTTAACGGGTCCTTACCTGTCGTTAACATGTTTAACAATTAGTAAAAAAAAAAGCTTGCCCACCAACCCGCGGTCATCGTCGGTCGTCTGAGATTATCCGCGAGTCTTCCGCTATATGAAGTGCAGCCAGTGCCAGCGTGTGCACAGCCGTCGTCCACTGATCTGTGCTGCTTGTGATGCGGACGCACACAAGAAAAAATACCATTGGATTTCCGAATTTGCAATACACCTTGGGTGAATACCATTCAAAATAATAGATGTTGGCAGAAATTTAGTTATGAAGCACTAGTATTTTGCAATGGTGAAAACCGCAATGGATAATACCATTAACTGAGCCCTACCTCAAGTGAGTCAGAAAGTACTCCTTGGCGCAGTTCCATCTTGCGTGTTTTCAGCCACAAGCGCCAAGTGAGCATATTTATTCCAGCAATCACTGGTAGAAGTACCCGAGATGAAATATGCTAGTGAATATTTCCTCAGAACATTTTTATGACAATTCTTTTGGAACAGCGAAGTGGGGGAAAAGAGTTGCCAAATACAGCAAGTCAATCGGACTGATTTGAAATGTAAAAACAAACAAGTACAATAACCCAATATAATAATAACAATATACGCTTTGCCGCCTTTGATTGAGGACCCTCGTTCTCTTGATCCGCTCTAGTGGCATCAGATGCATTAGCAGTCATTCGCCCACTCACTCGTCAACTCGTCCGCGTGCTCCTTGGCGTACTCGAAAAGAAGAAAGGAGACAGCCATGCCGACGTTCTCTTCCGCCACGGCAATCAGCGCTGTCACTAACTGTCAACTGTCACTAACTGCTATTCAATAACTGACAGATTCAACCATGGGCGCCGCCCATATATATCATCTGGATAATTTCGGCAGCACTCGAATCACTAGAGCGGGTAGTGTGGTGGTAGTGGCTTGGGTACTGGGTGCGTAGGGTGGTAGTTCGGGTCCAGGTGGGAGAAAAATTCTCAATACGACGGCGCCAGCTTCAACACGACTCTGCATATCAGGTTAGCCAGCTCTTCAACTTTTGCAGTTTTTATTCTCATTTTAAACACGGTTTGAACTGATTTATAGCGAAAATGGCAAATAAAAGCTGCAAAAGCCAATTTACTGGCTAGTTTGTGAGTCGTGTTCGAGGTACTGGATCGCAGAGAGAAAGAGAGACAGAGAGAGAGAGAGAGAGAGAGTGTGTGCGTGTGAGAGAGAGAAAGAAGCGAGGCAAATCGACCCGTGAAACGACAGGGAAGGGAGGAGGTGGGGGCTGCCAGCGCGAGCTGAGAAATACCATTCCGGCAGGTGTAATTCACGCCGAGCCGAGTTTTTATGGTATTTGACCAGTGGATCTGATCCAATAGTTTGAAGTGCTCATTTTTAAAGTATATACTCTTAGGTGCTGCGACGATGGTATTTACCATCGCATTGACTACTAATCGTAATGGTATTTTTTCTTGTGTGCGATGATAATGGAAATCATCGCTCATAATGCGGTCGTTATTCGGCCGTGCATTCATATGAGCATGCAATGGTTTACGCTCTCTTGTGGCCAGATAACGGCAGGACGAAAGCAAGGGAGAGTTAGTGAGAGAAAGAGAGAGAGAAGTAGACAACAAGAGAAAGAAAGAAAAAGGAAGGAAACGAGCGCTTGATTTCAGATTCTAACAGTAAGCGGCTCCAGAATGGAGCCAAATCGATTGTTTTTGTACGTTGCCGTTCCAAACAGTGAGAGAGAACAAGAGCGACAGTGACAGTCAAAAGAGAGAGAGAGAGAGAGAGAGAGAGAGAGAGAGAGAGAGAGATTGAGAGAGAGAGAGAGCGAGAGGATTAAAAGAGTGAGAGAGAAAGAGAGAGAAAGAAAGAGGATTGAAAAAGTGAGAGAAAAAAAAGAAATGAAGGTTGGAAAAGTATGCTTTTTTCGTGCATAAGCAGGTGGATTGGCGAATATGTTTCCTGATAGTAGAGAGAGTTGAAAGGAAGGAGAGAAGTGAATAGTTCCACCTAAAGTACACAGATCGGATCCAACGCTGTACTCCAGCGTGACAGGTTATTTGTATGCATAGAGAAAAGGCGAGAAGAACGTTTGCAGGTCATGTGGCAAACTGATTATTCATCGTGAATGAAAAAAAATAAGAGAAGTATTATTACTTTTATTTATTTATTATCGCGGAACATGGATTTCAAATGTCATAAAGAAAGATATTTAGAGTAGGAGATATTGAGATTTTACTGAAGGACTAGTAGGGCTTGTTGCTAGTTAAAGGAACTATCCATGGAGTTTAGAACCTGCTTGTGGAGAATTAACGTTTGAATTCGCGCATGATATTGCAAAAAGTTTTGGCGGTATACTAGCACAGTATCCATCACTACAAACTAGACTTTGTGAGTCTTTTTCTCTCTGCCTCTCTTCTCTTCCCTCGAATCTCAAGCATGGCTTGCCGCTTCGCACCTAGTTTTCACCTTCTTTCTGGTTGAGATAGTGAGAGATAGTCAGACAAGCAGAGCGAACAATGCTGACGTCATCTACTAAATCGTACAGTATGAACTGGAGATCAAAGGCGTTTTCTCAGCATCAAAGAAATTTCATGTGTTGTAAATTTGCACAGCTATGTTTTAAGCTAGCCTGGTTCACTCAGGCTCAAAATTATATGACATTGTAATCTCCATGGACAGCTCCTTTAACGCTAAAGAGATGAAAAATCGATTCTTTCACGTTGTCACGGGACAAAAGGAATGAATAACAAAGTCTTTCTCTGCACTTTTCTACACATTACGCAAGGGAAAATGTCCACTTCCACTCATCTCGTTTCTTTCAAGCAGTGGTGAATACGAGCTGAAGAACGAGGATGTGAAAGGAGGAGGGAAATATGAAAGAGTCGAACGGTGGAACCAAAATTGTGCTTTTGATCTCTATCTCTTGCCAGGGGATATGAGCGAATAAAATAATGGAAAAAGAGGCACTGGACTTGCTCACATCTGCGAATGCTTAAGCAATAAGCTGACGGAGGCACAGTAAAGGGATGAAGTGAGATCTGGAAGATAAAAGAGCAAACCGAAGGAGAGGGGATAAAGAGAGAGAGAGAGCGAGAGAGAAAGAAAGAAAGAGAGAGAGAGAGAGAGAGAGAGACAAGGATGTGGAGTCAGAAAAAAACGCGAGAATACATGAGATTTGGCTGGAACTAAGTGGAAAAATGGACGGAAAGTAAATGTTAGCGGGTAATATGAGAAGAGAAGTACATATGTATCTATCCGAGTGTCAAGATGAACAATATTGCAGGTGAACAATATTGCGCCAATCAACAGTATTAGAAGGATACTGACGAACTAGAATAAAACTGAACGTTAATTATTGATATTATAGGCAAACAATCTGCTTCCAAACATATTTGGCAAATAGATAGCTGTATTCAGAGGTGACATCACAAAATATGGCATTGTTTAACACTCAACAATTGAAGTCATTGTTGTTCACATTCATTCATACATATTTACATGTACACTTTCGTCTTTCAGTTGCTTGTTTATACTAAGAACTGACAGCTCTGAACGCTACTATTGTGTTCCGATCTGAAAGTACTAATGCATAACTACCATGGATGTATTCAGAGATATCTACTTGAATATCATCTTATATTTCTTTTAAGTATCGACTGTTTTACGAATTGTACGAAGAAGGCTTTTAAATAATAAAAATTTAAGCCTTCTAAAGTCATCCAATTTCGCCACCAATGAAGCAAGCAGTGCTTGCAAAATTGCCAGCGATTGTGAGACGTGGAAGTCGTGGCCGAAATTGGCCTCTGCTTATACGTGGTCGTTTGCCCAACCCAGTGCAGATTTGAACGGGTGGCAGTACCAAAGCTCGGCTTTTCAGACAAACCAGCTGGTCAAGCTAATAATGTATGTGAGCTATTTTCATCCAGGCAGCTTTTCCTGAAGATTCGAAAAGAACTCTTTTCGTAAGTTTCAGTCCGGGGTGCAAGAAATTTCTGCACTTTGGGAATGTTGAAAACTCGCTAATGGTAAACTCATTCTGATTTGGATTGCATATTTAGATTCAGCCACTCGCTTATAATCAAGCATAAACGTTTCCCGACTTTCAGATTTTCCTTTTTATTTTCACCAAATTAGTTTAGTGCCATTTTAAAGCAATGATGGAAAATTTTAAGGAAACCAACGAATGGAATATTTTCGACGCATGAAATCTGGTGATGGGTACATTTTATTGCTTGGTTATGCTGAAATCGTAGTTCCTAAATCTAATTAGGACCAAATCGATACGCGTTTATCGAGGAACACGCAATTTGGTGGGAAGTTTCAGAAAGTTCAGAAATTCCTGCGTCTCTCTTGTTGAGCGTTTCTTTATTTCCTAGAAATTAGTTGATCTAAATACATTTGGTTTTTCCTCTATTTGGTGCGTGCTTCTCAATGGCCGTGAAGAGAAACAAAAAAAAATGGCAGTACCATCTTTTTCACATTTACTGTTCGCTAGAACGCGACATTGACCCTTCACACTGAATTCCCGCATTCATTATGACGATACATTTGGTTAGCTTCGCGGTTGTTTTTCAAGAAACGAATCAGCATATATTTCCTTCTGCACGCGCAAGCGAGTGTCCCCTCTCTTCTCTTCTTCTTCTTCTCAACCACCACTTCTCCTCCCATCTGCCTATCTACTTTTTAACACTTCCACCACCTCCACTCCTGTTTTCTGCTCACCCACATCGATCAATATTATTTGTGTTACCAGTTGATTTCCTTTTCATTATTCTCTCTCTCAACTACCTAAGCTTACTTAATGCCTTAAGCCCTTGCATATCTCTATCAATCCATACCCAATCCTTGTTTCCTCTTTTTATTTGGTGTTTCTTTGCTCTTCTTAAAGGCTAATAAAACCTTTTTGTTGTTATGCTTGTGGACTTGAAACACATTTCAAGGGTGGGACGTATAACTCAGAGTCATCGTTTTCTGCAGGCTCTTTACTCACAATCAGAAAGACAGATCTCGTCATGGAACAAAAGGTCAAGGGCGGCAACATCGACATTTACAGAGTGGTGACACATAGAAAGAACTAGCACAAAACAATGTGGTGATCTTTCAGGCACAGATCACGACGGTTCTCCTTATCTCGTAATGGTTGAACCTGCTGTTCTCATCTGACAATGAGGCAGGGAAGTTCAAATTTTTAATCTTTGCTACATACATATGTACATTACGGCAAAAAGGAACATTATTTACAACTCAAAATTTTGTTTATTTTTTGTAACCTCAATCGACTTTCTTAGACTTGATCACACAGACCTGTACTCTTACATCCTTGCTTCTCTTTGTCTTTTATCGTCGAAAGTATGAATAAGTAGATCAGAACCGTGATAAATTGTTTAGAAAAGAAGACTAACAATGTAGAACTCAGTAAAGTGGCATTTCTTCTGAATAATTATTTAATTTGGCTCTATTTCTACGATTGCCTCGCGAGCCTTTCATATCTGTAAAAGATGTGAAGAAAAAAAATATGAAAAAGAGTGATGTGTTCGATTTGTAATCGTTTACCAGCATTTTTTTTTAAAACATATTTACATACATACAAATGTACATATGTATAATTCCGTACATTTTCAATGTCGAACCGGATTTTAAAATGTATGAGATATGAAAAGCTATAGCCCATGTTTATAGTAGCTGTTCACTTGTTACTTTTCATGTTATTTCGGAATCGGGTAGTGCGTTTAAGCTTCAGAAAAGGTTCGCTTGCACAAGTCACAAAGTGTCTAATTTTAATGTGAAACAAAGATCGCACATTTCGTGCTGCTACACTCCTGTCACAATTCTCCATCACAGCATCACGCTTGTGACAGAGACTGGAGAAATCACGGACGAAGACAGAGAAATAAAGATAGAAAGTATGGTACATAAAAATATGTTTTTGTGATGTTCTCCTAACAAATATCAAGGCGTCCTTATCTGTTTATGATTCGGCCTATCGATGTGCGATAAACACAAAAAGTGATCTGTCGAATGGACTTCTTCTTATTTACCGAATTTTTTTTAAATCTCTTCACCCCTTATTCCTTGGTAGCTTCCAATTCTGGTGTCCTAACTATTTAATTTTAATCTCGTTTACAATCTCACATAAGCAATGTCGGACCCACTTTCGCTCATTACATTCTGCGCATTTGATCTGTGCTTGTCTTGCAGCGCTCAAAAGTACAGCTTTTTGCTGTCTGATAAATTCTGAAGAACATTCTTCTGTTTCCTGGTTCGCTGTCTCGCGGTGAGCAGACTGCCGATTACATGAAAACAGAACAGGAATGGAGAAGAGTCCTCCTCCGATGAGACACAAGAGTTCACAGTCTACAGTGCTTCATTCTCTGTCTTTATCACTCTTTCTGCACACGTCTGGCTGGAGTCGATCAGATAAGAACAGAATCCCAACTGATACTCATTTATCTTAATATCTCAGCTTTTGTTCCCCGATGTTTTTTCGTACTATAGCAGAGAAGGACGGCGTGACGGTAGACTTGGGGCGGGCCTATTTGGAATAGAGGAGTGCACTTTGGAACCGGCTGACAGTAGCCAAGTTCCCCACATACTCTTTGCAATTCACTTGTATGTATTTCCTATGTGTCGTACGGTATTACATGTGTTCATATGTACATATTTATAAATAAAGTATGTACATAACATATGATCATCATATGTATATGTATGTACGATTATTAATCTTTGTCATTCTCTTCTTTGTTACCTTTTATTTTTGTTCCAGAGTACAATATGGTCAGTGAGGACACTAAACTCTTCCGTCAGGCTTTATCTCTTTCACAAATCAACAGCCCTCTTTTGCAGCAGGTTTCTATGTTTAAATGTTTTTTGAAATATTTTTTGTTAACGATCTGGTTGAAATCGAATGCATTTGCTTGAAGAATATATCAGTTTCTATTTACAGGTGCAAAACATTTATGCAATCAAGAAACAAGACGGGAATGTCGGCTTCTTGACTGGCATATACGGTGTTGACGAAAGAGGCATTCTCTGCGCGGCCGTTTACTTTCCAAACATGCCGACTTCGGTGTAAGTAGAAGGAGAGAAGAAGACAAAGCCAGAAAGTAGTCAAAAAGAAAGGTGATCAAGAAAAATTCAAAGAAATAGAGGACTACATTGTTCACTGTCGCACGCTGTTGCAGGAATTTTTCCCGAGAACCGCTAACATCCGAGCAGCAGCCTTCGTATTCATCGTTAGCCGCTGTAACTGTAAAGAGCAACGAGAAAGACGCCAGCGAACCCGGAAAGCGGAAGGTATACCTGTTTCACAATCGCTCGCATATCCACGGGCTAAAAATATATGCTTAAAAAAATCATCACTTTTCATGATTGAGTCATGCGCGAGCGGTCGTCTTAACCACGTGTCTCGACCCCCGCCGCCGGGGCTCCTTCAGGCGACCGAGGTCGTCATGTGCCCCAAAGCGGTACAAGGTTGGTATTTATGTCGAAATCTCAAAGTTTTAAAGTCAAAAAAGAATACTTTCTTTCATTAATTCAAGCCGAAATAGACAGTGTTCGTCTCTCGCTTGTGGCACTTCATGAAGAACCACTTATTGGCCCACTATTGGTGTGTGTTGCGGTAATAGTAGTAACCACTGGGTGAGAAAAACGATCAAGTCATACCATTGTATCCAAGTGTTTTCCCTCTATATCCATCGTTAACAAAGGCTCTTGCTCCAGTTTTATTGTAATTTCCAGATGGCAGTGATATATTGTTTCGTGTGTGCAGCTCCGGCGTCTCCATCAACCACAGTGACGTCATGTCGCAATCGTCACAGCAGCCGCCCCCGCCGCTACCCGGGCGGCAAGCGTCGCTACATGAGCCGCGCGACCATTGAGCAGCTCAATCTCGGCCGATTTCTCATGCAGCAACAGCAGAATTCCGTGCCAAGGACTAATGTAACAACGTCTGTGAACATTGACCGAATATCCAATAATGTACATATTGTTTAATCTGTACATACGCTTGTTTGAATAATAAGTGATCGTCGATTCTACGTGTACATTGTTGAGCAAAATTTTTCGAATCCATGAATGTTAATGAATGATGGAAATTGTCCCCAAAATAGTTTACAACCAGAAGTATTTCGTTGCTCTAACTAGATGGACACTTCGTTTTGAAGAACTTCGAATAGTTCAGAGGACACTCAATCAACAATTTCAAATACCACCCACACATATGTATATATGTATCTATGTAGATATCGCAATGCATGTTCCTAATCTGCTGTAACATATCTCATTCAACTACAAATTTATCTTCGAAAGATCGGGGCCCACTATAAAAAAAGAAACAGGTAGGCGGGGATGATGGGGCTTGCGAGGGCTGGCAAGGTGAAGGGAGAAGCTTGACATTATGCCAAGAAAGGGAAAGAAACTTCTCTCCCGAGGCGCTGGACGGATGGGCGGAGCCTAAGCACTTGCCTGGGCGGCTCCGATCAGCTCTTCGCTGGCCTCCACGTCAATCATCGAGCGATGCGTCTCGGGGCACGGCGAGTCGGCTTCGTCATCCTTTAAATGGAAATTAATACGGATTTAGAGGCGAGAGAAAGAGATAGAAAGAGATAGAAAAAGAGAGAGAAAGATAGAGAGAAAAGAGAGAGAGAGAGAGAGAAAAGAGAGAGAAAGAGAGTGATAGACGCAGCGTGAGAGAAGGAGAGCAAAAGGGAAGTAAACGCTGACCCTGTCAGGGATCGGCGAGGGAGCAATTTCGTCGTCAGCGATCTCCTTCTGTCTCTGGTTGTTGCGAGGCGGCGAGACCTGAGGGGGAAGAGTGAATGCGAGAGAGAGAGAGTGTGTGTGTTAGATGGTGGAGAGACGCAGAGAAAGATGATCCCGAGCCTCACCATGAAAGGAGGAGGCGGCACATTGACGTGCTCGCCCGAATGCGTCGAGTCTCGCAGCTGCACCGCCTGCTCACGAATCAGAGGGTTCTTCTGGAAACAAGGAAATATGTATATTTTAGTTATTTTAAACTGCTTATTTTAACGTCTTTTTCAAGATAATTCATTACTTTTATTATCAAATTTATATCAAAAAATTATTATTTTTTGTTTATTTTTTTTATTCTTTTATTTTGCTTTATCAATGAGAGTCCAATCTGTAGAAAACACGATTACATTCGCAGAGAGCGCCTTGATATTCCACGGCAAAATAACCCGCTGGCCAACTATTGCATCCAGAGAAGATCTACATGACTACTGACAATCCAGTCAAGCGGCTCGAACATGTCTGCCCGAATCGACTCGGCTGCCAGCATCAGCTGGTACTCGATGTAGCCGTACGCCGGCGGCTCGCCGTAGCTAGAAAAAAAATTCTTTTTGAAAAAAATGCTATTTGAAGCTTTCGATTGATTATCAATTGAACCAGAATCAAGCGATAATTTTCGACGAACGAAAAAAAAATTAATCTATAATTTTTATGATGAAATCGGTGCCGTAATTTTTCCATTCCTAACTGGTCTGAACAGGTTGCTCTTAAAAATCATAGTCGATTAAGGGCATACCGTGTCGCTTCGATGCTCTTGAAAATGTTCTCGAACTCGGCCGGAAGTTGCTTGAAGAACGAGGGACGAAGCACCTGTAAAAACTAATAAAGTTTAAGATTAATAAACGAAAAAGGCTTTTATTTTTAATAGTATATTGAAGGATACTTTTTATTTGTGTTTATCTTTGGATGGCAACATTTTCTCGACTGGGTAAAAGTGGCCAATGCTGACGTTGCGAATGGCGAGCTTGTGCTCGTAGATGACTTGGTGGACGTCCTTCTGCTCGGGCGGGCTTGTCCAAGGCAGGCGTCCTGGTCACGGGCAATTTTATCGATGAAAAATATGTGTTATATTTTTTAAAAATAATTTTATAGATATTTAATTTCAAAAAGAATATTAATGTATAATCTGACCGATCAGCCAATCAACGATGACATAGAACCACGACTCGAGGTCGTCGCGAGGAGCCTGACATTTACAGTATTATTTAAATATTTCATGAAAGTATGCAGTTGGTCAACTTTAAACTCAACTTTATTTATTGATCAACATTGAACCATTGATTATAGATTGATCAGATTGAATTGTTGATTATTGATAAGTCAAAACATATCCTCTCTCCACCCTCCCCACCTGCTCCCTTCTCGCGTGCGCAGCAAGCGGCGCGTACTGAATCGTCCCGAGAAGCGCAGCGGCCGGGCGCTGGCGGCGGAGCTGGCCGTTCTGATGCCTACAGTACAAGAGGATTTTACACAAAAATCGATTTATTTATTTATTTAATTGTTTTCAACAGAGTATTTCTTTCTTTTTTCAGAGTGAATATTTCGATAGAAATCAGCGGCATGTTTTTGGGCCTTTAGTGTGTACATTTTTTTGGCGACCTGAAGCGACGCGCGAAGCCAAAGTCGAGCATGTAGACGACGTTGTGCTCGTGGGCGCCGCCAATCGTCAGATTGGCCGCCTTGAAGTCGCTGCAAAATGTGGCCTGTTTAGCTAAATGTAACCTTAAGTACCTAGACTTATCACTTAATGCTCTAAGTACTCACTTAGTACTTAAATATACTATCATTTATACTTATTTTGTTCTTGAGCAATCGATCGTTTTGCATCCTTTTGAAATGGACTCTTCACATGAAACCGTTTTGCTCTCTGCCATCCACATTATTAGGGTCCTGCCGATCAGAGAATCGGACCGGCAAATGTAGCCGACGTCATGGAGAGAAGCGAGCAGCCGAAGAGTCTGCACGGAGAGCTGAAGCGTTGTTGACGGCGAAAAGCTGAAATTTATTTTTTATTTATATTTATTCATTTACTTTAAATATGAAAATAAATATTATTTTTCTCTCCGATGCTTCAAGAAGGGCAGCCAAATAGTTAGCATCCCCAGAAGAAAACATTAATAGATTTACATAGGTCACTCCGCTCTCATTAGGGATTGAACCCCCATCTTCTCGCGTGCATTCCTCAGACTACCACTAGGCCACGACGACCAATGCTCACTTCATTTGCGGGCAGAAGCGGCGGAGGAGCGCAAGGTCGGGCCCAAGCAGCTGCATGAGGCAGTACTTGAAGGAGGCCGTGCGACCGGCGCCGACCAGCTCAGGGAAGCCTCGGCGGCCTGCAAGCGACGACAGCAAACGGACGTCCTGCTTCAGCACCGGCCTAGATGGCAGAATACATATTATTTTGTTGCTGAGATCACACGCCGTAGTTTCTTTTGTTGTTGCCTCTCTGTAACACTCATTTCGAAATTATTCTTGCCATTAAAAAAAATTTAAATATTTTAAAATTATTTTTTTTATTTTACTTTATTTCTTCAGCAATGCTCTGAAATTTGCACATATTTTCTTCACATGTGAACTATGGAAGTGCAACTTATTCAAATTTTCTTAATTAAAATACTTATTGGTTTTCAAATTTGTTCATGCGGAATTTGATCAATCTCTCTAATACACATCCTTTCTCTCCCTTCGGTCGCGTAAAAAGGGGCGAATTCAAGCTTAAGTTGTGGGCTTCATTAATAACCACTTTTTAAATTTTTAAATTAGGGGTTTTCATTGCCCAGTCTGTTCTTGAAAGTATTGACCTTGCCGCTTCGCTGATGTGCTCGATCTTGAGTGCGTACTGCTTGGAAGGCGTCTTTCCATCGCATTGAGAGACGATGAAAACATCGGAGAAGGGACCTGGAGAAGAGGAAGATTGTATTTATTTTATATTTGTTTTTTTGTGATATTAGCACATTAAAAAGCAATTTTTGCAACATTTAAAGTGCAACTGGCGAGAATTATTTTCAAGGGTTTACAGCCTAAGAACTCTTTTTGGACAGAATAGCATTTGGAGAGGGGTTTGAAAACAATAGTAATCCGTCATAGGATGAATTGAAGCCTGCAATATCCCGAGAGGAAAAGGAAGAGAGGGAGTGAAAGGGAGAGATGAAGGGAGATCGAGATGGAAAGGCATATGTAGGGAGATGTCGAGAAATTGTTCAAGTCGCTTGGAATCTCGCCACGAACCAGTGTAGATTTGCGACTCGACCTTGAAGCCGAAACTTCCACCGTGCCGAAGCGTCTGACCGACCTGTAAATAATTTCATATATAATTTAATTTTTTATTTATTCATCTTTTTTAAATTGTTTATTCACAATTTTTTTTTTAAATATTTTTCCAAAATATTTAAAGCTATCAACATGCTTATTTTAGTTTCAGGAAGAATTTTCAATTTCAAATTGTGTGCGAATTAATAATTGAAATTATATTGAGAGAAGTTTTTTTGTCGGGGAATTTGAGAATCTTACACGCAACAGCGTCTTGCTTCTGAACTCGCTCTTGGGCGCAGCCATTTCAGGGAGAAGAAGAAAGAGTGAGAGACGCGTAGAAAGCGAAGGCGTCGAGAGTGAGAGAAGAGGAAGAGAAGAAGAGAGACGAGCAAAAGCCGACCAGCTGGCGACGTGAGTGAGTGAGATAATGAGTGCCGAATCCCATTGCGGCTGGGCAATCCAGCGAGTTTCGTGATTATTACAGGCTGTTGCACTCTTTTCGAACTTTCGTTTGCAAAAAGTGCAAAAGAAAACTATTAAGAACATTAAGTTCATTATACTTTGAAAAAGAAGAAGAAACATGAACTTAAGCGACTTTTGGAATGCGTTGCTACATAATTCATCCTATATAAGAAGAAACTATTTCAAACTCTATTAATCATTCCAAACCATCACTGTTTGTACGAGGAATAAAAACAAAGTCTTTAAGTAATTCTCTCGCATCCGTCAAGTGCACTCGCTCGTTATAATCTCTCGTTTTCTCTCTGCTTCTCTCGTCTCTCCACCATGCCTGCACTCTCTCTCTTTCTCTCACCGCCCTTCAAACACTGGAGTGTAAACATTCTCTCCGAAGCCACCTTGCGAGCCAATCGATCTGTCCAGCTGTTCCGTTCTTCGCATTCTCAGCCTGTTGCCTAAAGAACACGCTGATGAACACATTGCGTTATTTACAATCAGGACACTTTTATGTATATATTTATTTCTTTATTCCGCCTCACATCATTATTAACGATTTAGTTACATTGCTATTCATTAACTAGTAAAGTTCCTCTCATTGTTAACTGTTGTTTACTATTGCATAGTTACGGATACATACCTATGTATATTCGTATAATAAATATTTAATCCAGCTCTATTATCAAAATCATAGGAGATTTAGCAATAATGTTACTGGATGAAGAGGACGGAAGTGAAGAGTCGGATTTGCCTGTCGTGACCGACATCCATTCTGTTCATTGCTTGCACTGCTTCGCTGTTGATTGCGCGAGCTCTGGCGATGTTGACGGTTTGCACCACTAAACTTAATTTTCGAATTCGCACCCTTTTGCCAGATACGATTATAACGAAAAGTCAAGAAAATTCAAATAAATTAAGACGTGAGTTTTGTTCTTCTTTAATCGCCGATCTGATGCAATTTTTTTTATTTGAATCAGTAATCAAGGGTTTTTTTTGCTTTAAGTTTTCTATGCTAGTAGTATGTTTAATTTTATTTTTTTTATAAAATATATTTTACTAATTACTCGAGCAGGCGTCGCGTGCACGATGACTTCATGTGCGTGCTGCGGTTCTCGGCTGCATGAATGCAAGCTGCCATCACACTTGGAGATTTGCACGATGGTTTGTTCTTTCGCTCTAATCTTCACTGATCGTTTGTCGAATGGAGTGAGAACAGGGACGGCACGCTTGCATACAATGTACATACATATGTCTACACTTAAAACTCTGCTTTCTACTCTTTTCATTTCTTTTTTTGTGCCGAATATGTTCACCCTTCAATATGATGATCATGAATTTCTTGTACATGTTTTTCGAACGCCACATCCCTTAGATCTTCATCATTTTAAAATATAATAAGACAGGGGAAGCAATGGCACAGTCGCAGACTCTTTTACAAATTATGTTTGCTGTGATCCCAATTATCCTCTCGCTTAATAATAATAAACGTGAACTAAAACATAAAAAAGTAATATAAGGTAGTGGCGCCATGCCTGAATGCGTGGAGTGGCTGCCTGTCTCTGCTCCGCCGCGATCGCCTCTTCGTCCATCTGCCATTCTGTCCCGCTTCGAATGTCGTGTGCGGACGCGAGCGAGCACGCGCCTCACTCAGCAAGGACGCCAAGAAGCTGTTAGCTGTTTCTTGTCCTTTATTTCTGCTTCCCCTTAAAGGAGCCAAAACTCACTCTTGAATACCCGCCTTTTTACCTGACCCTAAGGCGTGAGAGCATGTGACTTCGACAGATGCTACTGAATGGTCTTGAAAATTTTTGCTCTTTAAAAGCAGACAAACAAGGAAAAACCATGTGGCCCTCGTTCCCTGTGGATGAAGCAAAGACATGTATAAAAAATAAAATGTATAAGTACCTGAAAAAATATATTCTTAAATTTATTTTCGGATTTAAAACTGAAAACATTCGTTTTTCGTTTTTTTTTGGCATACAACTTCTCCGCAAGCCCACTAACTGCAGTTTATCAAAATGCTTTCGAATGTTGGTTCTTTTCTTTATTCCACCACATTCAAAACCGTCTGAATTTTATTTTAGTTGCACATACTATTAATTTTTTCCCTCACGGTAATAGCAGGTATTTTTTTTATTATAAGGCGCCTCATATGTATGTACATATATGTACATACAGTACGGCTCAGCGGCCAGGGGTCTCGGCTATAGCGGCTATAGCGGCCGCGTGCCAAAGAGGCCAAGCGAAATTAAGCCATTTAAGATTTTTATTTTCAGAATTCGTTGTTATTTTTGTGTTCAGGGTAACTTGCTGCTTCGATTAAGCTCAAAAACTTTATAAAGTGATGCATATTAGCGAAAATAGAAAATCTTGTAAAATTACTGGTGCAGTAACACCGCAATTCGTAGTGTGTGCGTGTGCCATCGTTTCAGTGAAATTTATTAAGGCAGTTGCATGAACAGCATTACTTTAACTTACATTTACAGACTTCCTTTTAGTATCCTTTTGTCTTATCAATTGACTTTTTAACGCATCAAGTGATAAAGGTTGCCAAAAAAACCTAGCAAAAAAACTGCAAAAATGTAGCTCAAAAGAGGGACCGAACACAAGCACTTCTCCCAATGTGCAGAGAAGCATGCCAATGCTCTATCCAGACTCGTTCTTACCCTAAACAATTTTAGTAAGCATCTTGACGCTATTTTTAGGTACTGTCTACTTGACAGTCCAGCCACAAAAATTCCATGGCATCCGCAGTGTTCTTTTCTCACGATCGCTTTTCACAGAGCATTTGGATCACATCTTGGGACCGCGGATGAGCACTACCAAAAATATTTAGATTGGCTCGAAAATATAAGATGTTTGAATTCGATTGGGTGACCTGCTGAAATATTTCCATCATGAGGCTTTCCAAGAAAAAGTTAAAGGAAATCAAAAGAAGTTTCCCCAAACTAAAATGGGCAAAACATTTTGCTACGTGACGGAACCGAGCCACTGCCAGTTATGTCGATTGTGTGTAACGCAACCACCCAGCCATGATGCTTTTGCATCATGCCTGGGTGGACTTCGTACTTTTGCCATTGTATTCATCACAACGGAAATCTTGTCTGCCACACCCAGTACATTTCATTCGAAAGCATAAGCAGAATTCAGATCCAAACAGGCTGGTCAGAATTATTTCAGGTGAATACCCAACCAAATTCAAAAATATTAAATTTTAGCGACATTTATAAATATTTTTTGGCAGAGCTTCGCCGAAGTCGCCCTGACCGTGATGGAATTGAAAAGAAGAAACTGTTCAGCAAGGCGCGCACCCTATTGTGGCCGGCGTTTTGAGAGTGTATGCTAGTCTTTGTCAGCTAAGCGGCTCACCAAATGCTCTGTGCAGAGCGATCGTGAGAAAAGAACACTGCGGATGCCATGGAATTTTTTTGGTTGTACTGTCAAGTAGACAATACCTAAAAATAGCGTCAAGATGCTTACTAAAATTGTTTAGAGTAAGAACGAGTATGGATAGAGCATTGGCATGCTTCTTTGCACATTGGGAGAAGTGCATGTGTTCGGTTCCTCTTTTGAGCTACATTTTTGCAGTTTTTTTGCTAGGTTTTTTTGGCAACCTTTATCACTTGATGCGTTAAAAAGTCAATTGATAAGACAAAAGGATACTAAAGGAAGTCTGTAAATGTAAGTTAAAGTAATGTTGTTCATGCAACTGCCTTAATAAATTTCACTGAAACGATGGCACACGAACACACTACGAATTGAGGTGTTACTGCACCATAAATTTTACAAGATTTTCTATTTTCGCTAATATGCATCACTTTATAAAGTTTTTGAGCTTAATCGAAGCAGCAAGTTACCCTGAACACAAAAATAACAACGAATTCTGAAAATAAAAATCTTAAATGGCTTAATTTCGCTTGGCCTCTTTGGCACGCGGCCGCTATAGCCGCTATAGCCGAGACCCCTGGCCGCTGAGCCGTACTGTAGGTATACTATGTATGTTCCAAATGGTATATATGTATATGTATATATATATATACATTTATATATATATATATATATATATATATATATATAAATCTTTAGGCATTTGTTTTTAGCATCAAGCTCAAGGGAAAGAATCACGAGTGCTGCAGCTCGACAGATGATAACGCCATGGACGTTTCAATCGCTCACGCTGACCAGGCAATACAATATTTCTTGCTTACTCTACTTTTAATTGCATAATGTCAATTTTTCTCGAAATAGCATATTTTGAGCCAACTTGTAATGCCAGAACAGCCTATTCGGCAGGTCTAATTAAAATACTAATCAGTTGAAAAAACGAAATTCAGGCCGCCGTCTTAGCAAACTACGGATTTGCGCGTTCCGAGCGAGTTCGTCGCCGTGATCGAGTCAACAGAGTGGGCTAATTATTCTCAATTTGTCCAAATCGTTTTTTTGGCAGTAAATCTTGAAAAAAATTTTAAAGCAAAAAATGATTGAAATATTTTATCTAAAACTGCTAAAAGTAATATTGATTTTCGGGAACAAAATATAGCTTGATTAAGCACGAGCCAGTGCTTCCACTACGAGACATCTTTAATGAGCGCGGTGAACTGCTTGGCGCTGCAGCCAGCCAGCCCAGCAACGTCGACAGCAGTGACGAGGAAAGGAAGGAGGAGGTTCAGCCACTTCCTTTTTTGAAAATTAGTTATTACATTCTGTCTTTCTTTAATTTCTTACTTTCTGAACGAAATTTAATGTTATGCTTGATTACCGAGAAGATGGGAAAGCAGCAAATTACAATTAAGTTGTGCTAGCTACACTAAAAAAATAGTTGTTACCGTATTTTCTCTATTAGTACCTCCGGGGGTTGTATTTTTCAATACCCTTGCGAGAGAGGGGCACTATTAGAGGGAGGGGTTCTACTAGAGGGAGGGGTACTATTTTTCAATGTAAGACACTAAAAGTTTGATAACAACATTTACTTCTCAAAAAAAAGAAGAATCATAGCTCGAATTCTATGGAATCATCACTGGAATATCCATTTTACCACATATTTTGAATGAATTTGCAATCAGTTCATTGGGGAGAGCATCCCATGCCTCCAGGATCCATTCGAGGTACGTCTCGAGCTGAGATATTAGGCTGTTAGGAGGGGGGGCACTATTGGAGGGGGTTCTACTAGAAGGAGGGGTTTTATTTTTCAATGGCTTTATCAGAGATCGGTACTATTAGAGGGGGGAGAGAAAATATTAGAGGGGAGAGAGTTCTAATAGAGAAAATACGGTATATTACTCATAATTTTTCCACTCTGGAGTTTTGTAGATTCAAAATAATGTTAGGATGATCGCGCTGCTTTAAGGAAGCCAAACTCTCAAAGAAGAAGGCCATGTTCGCGAACTGCTACATGTGCCATGTGGCGCCCGGTCAGCAGCACTTCCATACGCTCGGCCGAGAGGATCTGAGGTGCTTAAAGGATACAAAAACTGAGCTTTAAATTCGCGCCTTTTTACCTGACACAAGGACGATAGAGCATGTGATTTATAGACATGAAACTAACTACATGTACAAGGATCAGGAAATTTTTTAAAAATAGCTTACAGTTGAGTAAAGCTTGAACCAAATTGGCAGATGGGAAGATCTTCTCAAGAAGAAACAGCGCCGTGTCAACCAGCCAATTGTACCATTCTACAAACGCCATAATCTCCTGGTATGATTGAAATTAAGATTCCCTTAATTTTTCTTATATAAATCTTCAATTGCTGAATGCAATATTCTGCAAAACATAAAACCGTATGGCTTATCGGGTAGTACATATTTATAGAATGCATGTTTCAAAAAAAGGCCGTTTCACTTGGACGAGTTTGTGTCAGACTTTAAGATAAACCTCACGGTTGACCTCGTACCCGAGCTAACGGTGAAAGGCGACAACATTTTGCTGATTCGCAATGGCGGAACCCTCTTTATCAGAAAGTCAGTCTCTTTCGATGTTATTAACCGAACGAGTAGAGTAAAAAAATTAAGGATTTAATCAATCTTTTTTTTTGAAATATATGTTACTTTGTTTTGTAACAGCCAAATGTTCTATACATAATAACTCAAGATGTCTCGCAACTCTTCCCCGCTCGGAATGGGGAGATCACGTGCTGTCGCAGCATGCCGACGGCGACTCCCGAATGGAATGCATGATCGTTCGGTACGGTATCCATCCTATTTATAGTTACAATTTTTTTACTACAAAAATGCAGCATGAACATAATTACATCACAAAAAACATTCATATTAAACTTATACTATGATAATGAACAAAAAAAAAAAGTAAGTAAATATAACTACAATTTAAAAATTAATTAACTAATAAAAAAAATTCATAATTATTTCAGCTGTCCACAGTGGAGTGCCGGCTGTGAGTTTACATGCAGCCGTCTGAGACCATTCGGCGGCGAGATGATGTCACTTTCATTAATGAAATTTTAAAATAAATCGTATTATAAATTCCTTTCTCTCAATTTTTCTCTCACAGATTCACGACATTTTTGTTGGAGGAAAATTCGTTTAATTAACTCACCTTAATTTAAACCATGCACGTTTTGTAGCTTTCAACGGGATGTCGCTGCAATCTGTTATCGACCACATTTACAATATGAACCGAAGCTTTTAGATCGAGAAGAGACGACGGAGGTTAAGAAAGGCGCTAACGTTTCTTTCTAAAATTTATTTATTTACATGAATTTTATTATTATTTTTTATTAATTAAATTAACTTTTTCACAGCCTCCGATGACGCTGGACACGCTGCCTGCATGGGTGCTCCTTGAAGTGTCTGCGTATCTGAGCGGCATCAATCTGCGTCTTCTGTCGCTGACTTGTCGATCAATCAGAGAGGTTGGTGGTTTTCACTCGCACCAAGGAGATAAAAGGTGGACTACAACAATCTGGTTGTTTCCAACTACTTTTCATTTTCAGACACTAAAAAGTTATCTGCATGAGCGAGCGATGGTCGACGTATGCTGGCGAAAGACTGGAACTGGAAGATGGATAGAAGACGGCTTTGTCAGGCTTTTAAATTATCTTTTTAACATTTTAAATCACAAATAAAATTTTACTTCTTTCCTAATTTTTTATAGCTATTTTCAGCTAAACGAGGATGAAGTTGATTTTAAAAATTCGCACAAATAATATTTTTATGCCCTAATTTAGAAGTGGTCATTCCCGTTGACGGAGCGCGCGCCTCAGTGGACGTATGGCCCTGCGTCCGAGCTTTCCACTCATCTCTCCGCGTGCCCCTTTGCACTGGAACGCACTCCGTCTGGCGCAGAGCCACATGGCACAAGGTTCGGAAAGAATCTGATTGATCATGTAATTTGTAGTCTTTAATAAAAAATTTTATTCATCTGTCATTATGATTATATGTATGTACATAAAAATTTTTTACCATTTATAATATCTTTTTAATATAAATTTTTTTTATCCATTCTACACTTGATTTTATATTTGTTTTTTATTGTATTAAACTTATTTCGCAAATGAATATTCATGATAGCTACCGAACATTTAGCCGGATCCCAATCGTGCCCGAGGCTTTCCTCAGTCTTGCGGAAGCGAGGGCGCTTGATGTTGCGACGGGTCGCGCTCTTCTCAAGCGCGTCACTCATGTCTCATATTGATTATCAAGACAGATGTTCATTGTAATTGATATTAATTTCTGAAATTTCACATTGTTATTGATTGATCGTCTTGGTAGGACATGCATGAACTCTTCAACAGTTTCCCCCCGTTCCGATCATTATTTTGGAGGCCTAGAAATAAAGTGTATTTAAGTGAATAAAATAGGGCAAACGGAAAACAAACACCATTCAAAATAAGGATAATATTGTATAACTTACAAAGGAGTAACAATTATTTTAAATATTATTATAAAAATATAAGTATGGAACTAAATATAATTAAGTTATGGGTCCCACGGATGGATCCAAAATGGTTTAAAGGAGTAATGAACACAGCAAAAAGAAAGATTTAAGCATAAGAATATGGAATGTAAATAATTGCAAGCTACATATGTATATGCAAATGTCATCTATTTGTGGATGCTATTGATATTGTGTTAAAATTTGGAGTTGTCCCCTGTGAACGTTGTCCTTCGTGTCCGACTAGCGAAATCCTCGTAGATTTAAGACGTAGAATTTTTACGATTTGTTTCTGAAAAAATTCGCTGAAATATGAACATTGTACTTCGCCAAGTAACATGGATATGTTTACATCTTTGATCTTCTCGGTTATTGCTACATAAGGATTTTGAGACCTTCAATTCCACACCTGCCTTTTCGTTGCATACGATTCAAACTTTTTCTGCAGAGTATTTTCACTTACTGCTATACAATTGTAATCTTGAGTTTTCACATCCGTTTTCACATCCTTTCATGTGAACCCTTACAGAATAATAGGGCGTTGACAATTTATAACATTGACAATTTCAACGAGAAAAAGAAAACAAACGCGACCTTGATCTCTTCGTTCTTTGTTGAGTAGAGCAGAATGTTGACGCCGCCTTTAAGAAGCGACATCATGTACCAGAGGAGCTGAATGCTAGCGAGGCCGAATAGATTGGTGTTCAGAAAGAGATCCGGCACGAGAACAAAGACGAACTCGCACATAAGAGTCACACCTGGCAAGGACAAAGTTTGTAATGTTGGAAAAATTAAATGGTAATTATAAGTAATAAAGTAATCAAGATACGAAGTGAATTTAAGATGTTAAACAAACACAAACTTCTCCACTTTTTAAATATAAAAAAAATATATATATATAATGTAAAGCTTGCCAATCAGTAACAAAATGACCTATGAGTACTGTGGTTCTGAAAAGCTTTCGATGTGCCTCTTTTCTTGCCGGGCTCACATTTTCTGTCGCAACGGCATTCGCACGCTTCTTCTGCTGAATCTCAAAAATATGAAGATGTCTTTTTCTCCGTAGTTTACTATGTACATATGTGTGATTCTCTTTAGTATCTAAGCCTTATTTATGTGAGCACTAAACTTTAAGTTTTAATAGCCTTATCTTTACTCAAAAATCATAGTAACTCACTGAAACTTGTCTCATGTGCAGCACGCGCGCAATGATGGGCATGTAGAGAATGATGCTGAATAGAATGGTTCCGTCACGGAAGAAGAGCATGTAGCGCCAGATCTGACAATGAGCACACAAAAACATATGTCTCCTATCAAGTATACAAGTATGGTCAGAAATATATTAATGTATTTCCGTATTCTTGAATGCTACACAACTGTATTCTTGAATATGTACATAGTATCTGTATTATTGAAAAATGATCAGCAGTCATGAATACACGTTTATCAAGAAAACAGATGTGTGAGAAACAGAACACACAATTGCAGCTGCCCTTTCAGAGGATATTATCACCCAACCACTAGCTCTATTCAGTTGTAAGGTTTAAAAACGAGCGCTCGTTGACATTGGTTCTAATCCCGCGCATTTCTTCTTCCACTTCATATTCGCTCGAAACCTTAAGTTTGTTAATTCCATTCAAAGCACACCTCTGGTGTGTATGCGATGGATGTGAAGCAGTAGGGGCTCGTGAGCACTGGCGGAGTGAGCAGCCACACGGCGACGCAGACTCCAGTGCCAGCGAATGCGTAGCCACCAAAGGCTCAAAAGATATGGGAATACCGGAAGCGTAAAACTTTTTTACCTACTTTTTAGAGTAATGTTTTTTGTTATTCTTACATAAGTATATGCATACATGTGTTGAAATGAATAGGACCCTCCTGTATGTAAGTTAATGTTTTATTTAGAATACACTCATGTTAGATACGGCCAAACTGTTGTTGATGTCTTACGTTTCACGAATTCCTCTTTCAAAATTAGCTTCGGAAATTGCGCTCTCTCCTAGTCTTTTTAATCTATAAATTCTTGGATGAATACTTTTCAGAAAGCACTTGGGGAACTCTAATTGTAATGATTCTCTGATTTCTCTTGTTATCCATTGAACCCCTTGTCATTCTACGTACAAAGTCCAAAGCGATGAATGCGTGCGACAAGCGAATGAAATCTTTTGCAAAAAAAAAACAATTGTAAGGAAGCAAACTATTTTCGTCGCTTTTTTTAAAGGACAAACTTCTCTTTACGAACAATCATTATCTCTACAATTATGCCCCGACGAGTTCGCAATAGTGTTGACATTGAGGCGTAAAAAGTCGGTGCCACAGGATTGAAATAAAGCAGATAAAACACCACGTCATCAACCGACCTCCAATGAGTGAGTATGCATAAGTATGCGTGAAAGAACGATGCCTTCCGGGCAGGAGAACCGCGATCGCTCGGTCCATTGTCACCTCAAATAGTTGTTTTATTTTTTATTTTTATATAACAAAAGAAGAACATAAAAATTACCGCTGCTAATCAACCAAATAATATAAAAGATTTAAAGTTTTCAAAATGAATAATTAAATTTCATCGCCAGTGGTTTTATTGTGCTCCACGTCAATATAGTATTTCGAATTCCAATTGCTTGTTGATTAGTTGTCAATTAGTTGCATGTTGTGCCGAGTGACCCTTATTTTATTAGACAGTAGTTCGAGCTTGTTTCCTAATATCGATGTCAAATGTATTATCTTTTTTTCACTTGTCGTACTAAATAAAATCTAAAACATTGTGCATTTGCTCGAAAAGTCAGAAAAGAAGCCGTTCAAGGAGAAGGAAAACAGAGAAGAAGATCCAACGAACAGCGAGCATCGAGCAGCCCATCAGCTGGTACTCGAGGATGAAGACGTACGCAAAGATGTGCACACTGCACTCGTGGTTCAAGATGTCTGCTGGAGCTAAAGAAGGACATTTTATTGTCTTGAACATTTTTGTTCAAAGTTTGTATTGTTTTGAACATTTCTGTACAAAGAGACTTGCTTTAATGTCAACTCTAGGCGATTTTTTCCGACAAGGAAATTCGTTCATTATGAAAATTAATAGCTAGTTATTTTTAAATGCTGACAGTCCGTGAGCGCAATCTTCATTTGGTGTATGGCACTGAGAAAGGAGCCCAATGCGAGTGAGCAGTCAGAGAAGCAGATGAATCCGATGATGATAGTCTGAAAGAAATTCTTATTAGACACCGAGAGAGAGAGAGAGAGAGAGGGCGAGAGTTGAGTTTATCTGAAAGGCCAATTTCGAATTCCCGCGCATTCCCCTATAATTTAGTAGACATGAGAGAAAGAATAAAGATGACTATTAAATTTAGAGCTCGTTTAAGAACTACATATAGATATGTATGTATTTCTTGGAAAAAGAATAAATGGAGTAATCAGTCGCTTTCGATACTACTCTCAGAAAAGTTTGAGATTTTGGTACAGGAAAATATTTTCGAGTCTTGAATATGAACCGAGTGTCGTTTGATCTCCCTAGGCCAATACAGTGGGTGCTGAAGTATGTTTGTTATCGTGCACCTGAATGCACGCTACCCACGTGTGTACATACACTTCCGGGAATTTGAATTAAAGCTAATTTTTATTCAAACATATTTTTTTCAGGACACTTACGTCTTTCTGCTTGCGTAGATGAGGATGTCCGAAGATTAAGCAGAGCAGAGGGACGTTCGTTACGATGATGATTGAGCCGATAATCAAATTTATAACGTTCACTGGGTCTTATCAAAATATCTTTTGTCAGAGAAAATTCTTCGCTATAAGTGATACTAATGTGCAATTAAATTCTTGGTAGAACAAATAATTATAAACGGAGGCAACTTACTGACGCCGAGGAATGCTCCATAAGTCAACTCAGCAGACATTATTCGTCTTGATCTGCAAATCTACTTTTGCATTTTTTGAGTAATACGACTATAACTCGACGAGTAGATAGTTTCTTATTAGCTAAAGCTCAATTTTGACTTCGCGGCCTATTGTCTGACACAAGGGCGAGAGAGCACATGTGATATACATACATATGTACATATAGAGATGCGACCACAATGGTCAGGAAAAAAAAAGATATTACTGTTGTGCGTGTCCCTTTACTGAAATGAACATCCAATGGAACTGGGCTAAACTTTTCCGCAGAAATGGGAGGAGCTTGCTCGTTTTTCAAAATATGGGAACGAAATTGAATAGCACGTGCAAGACAAAGAATGAAGCTCAAAAGTATTTATTAATTTTCCAATAGTGGAAGAGGGAGCGAAAAAAGTCGAGGGCTATGTATGTCCCAACCATGAACTTTCATATGTACATTGGTGCAGAGAAGAAAGAAATATAAAAAAAACCTTCCAAAAATAAAATATTAAGAAACGTTTTCGAACAATTGGAGAATTAAAGAATGCTTATCAATTCATACAGCCTTTTGAAATTGTCAAGTGGGGAGGTGGAAGGGGCGTATTCCATTATATTCATATTTAAAAGGTCAAGGTAAAAGTATATTTTTTCTTGAAAAAATTCTGCTGATATTAAGTGGTGAAACGGCCTTCGCATCCAGTAGCATGTAAGGGATGAACACACATTTATATTTAAAAAAAATATAGTTTTATTGAAAAGAAACAAGGGCAGATCTGCGTCTAATTGTAAGAACAAGCTTTATATTTGCTGGAAAATTTGCGCAGTTGCAAAGGAGAACTGATGGCGGCAAAATTGAAAGATGGAAGAGATCTTCTCATCTCTTACTGACATCGAGCATTGCATTCGCACCTCAATGAGACCTCGCAAGAAATAAGATAAATTAGAAGCCTTTCATATGATTTCATTGCTAGGTCAGAAAACATGAAAAGATGAAGAAATTTTGACGAGAGAAGAACAGTCGCAGTCGTTGCGGACTTTAATATCAGAATTACTCTTGGATGAAAGCAGGGCAGTTTAACGCATCGTTTGAACTTGACTACGATGCAAAAAAAATTGTTATCTTTTGTTCAAACTCATTGAAATACGCTGTAAAATAATCAGATAGCGTAACTGAAAGTTATTCGGACTTTGCAATCTCAGCTATTCTTAAGTTTTCATTCCGCATTTTGATACCTCAATAGTTAATTTTTAAGTTCAAAAATAGAGTCACTTCTTGTGCGATCAGGCTAAGAGAGTCCAAACGTTCACCTGCTTAACCTTTATAGGTTATGTATGTACTAGATATAGTTCCGCTTAAATGCAGCTAGGCTACACGAATGCACATACAGATTCATCTGACTCGGCAACTTACTCTCGCTAAATATCTCGCTTTATTCCGAGTCGCTGTTCTGATGTAATGAAAACTATCTCCACGTTGAAGCCTTCCCTTTAGCTAGCCCGGGAAAGTGCGACAAATATAGAGAAGATATGTATGTACGCATTCATATGCAGGTAACTAAAATCCAATCATTGAGAGTACTAAATTGAGCTTTCTAGATTGAAAGTAAAAAAGGTATCTATATACATAGGGTAGTCCTCGACCTCTCAGCGAACATACTGATCAATTTTCGCTTTCTTAATGGGGCGATCACTTCATTCTTTAAAATATGTATGTTCGGGTTATAGAGTCCTTGAAGAATAGTAATAAATTCTAGCTCAAACTCCAAATCCAGTTTATGTCACTACTGCATTCTAGAATAAGGTGTCCTTTAAAGAAAGCAGATACTGAAGCGACTTCACACATCACGTGTGAAAAAAATATTATTATTCTTTTGTTCAAACTCGACTTTGCTTTATGAATGAAAATGCAAAGGAAAAAATTGAAAGATATGAAAATATATCTAATTGTTTTACTCTGCTACAATGCTCATTCGTCACGAGAGTAATCTGCAATATGAAAATCGACAAGATTAGATGTACATAACTAACTATAACAGCGAACCATACTGCTGGTGATGTCTAAAACCAAATCTCTGGCAATTGCGTTATTCTTCAAATGCAGTTGATGTAACAACATTGTCTGCGTAATGCGACATATGCTCGTTCTTGCGTAGCTCAACCTGTTCATCATATTCAGACATGTCTGGCTGTGCGAAGTCATACACTGTCTTGTTGGTGTTTTGCTAATTGCGTTACATGTCTTGTCGCTTGGTTCGGCTAGACCTGATTTCGCTCTACTTTGAACTTCCGCTGTTTTTTTTCGCACTTGAATAGTAATTGATCACAAAACTACGATCTAAGAATGTATAATATGAACAGTAAATACTTTTTTCGTGAAGGCAAACTTTATATTTTTCTTCTTTGAACTCAAAATAAAATAAACATTCTATGGATTTACTACACTTTGAGTGAACTCGTGAGGGGGTACTTAAAACTTCTATCATAAGGAGCCCATATGACGCGATTTGCGAGAGTATCAAAATGGCCGGGGACCCGGCAAAATTAGATTTCGCTCAAAAGCTCTTTATAGGAATTTTTTAACACGGAGAAACGATTGGAATGGGTCCGGGAGTCTGAAATCGCCATTTTGGCGAGCTGTGCAAGGTTTAAAATTCGAGAGCCCGATGAAACTTGCAGAGATGGTCGCACATTCGCGTTCGCTGTTTCGGACACCATAAAACAATATTCGTGACAATTTTGTCATAAATAGACAAGATATTGCTTTACAATGCTACTGAAGTAGAATTTGAAAATATTTACTTTTATGGTCTCAGCGGCCTCTAGACTTTGGAGAGGCGCCATTCTCTTATATGGAAAAAAGTCGCGGGTTTTCTATCTTAAATTGTAGAGCAAAAAATTATCTTCCCAATGAGCTATAGTATTCCAGATATCGACGAGGTTTTTTATGTTTCCCAATCATAAAACTGTTGAAATACGCGCGGCTCAGTGCCTGTGCATCGTCATGCAGTTTGTTTAGGCGTTACCAACGCCGAAAGCGAAACACAGGCGATATACTGCATGAAAGTAGTCTAGGGAATTTATGCAGGTTTTTATGTAACTGTTTAAATAAAATTTAAATGCAAAACAAATTTGTTAATTGCCGGGCAAAACATTCCGCTCGCTCGAGGCATCGAACCCAGGACCTTTGAACTGCAACTCCAACTCGTTCGCAATACACCAAGTCATTCTTCCTAGTGTGAGACAATGCTTTTCTTCTTACCTTGCTAGGTGCATTGGTCAAAGAAACGCTGAATCCGCCGATTTCAACAGTTTTATGATTGGGAAACATAAAAAACCTCGATATCTGGCATACTATAGCTCACTGGGAAGATAATTTTTTGCTCTACAATTTAAGATAGAAAACCCGTGACATTTTTCCATATAAGAGAATGGCGCCTCTCCAAAGTCAAGAGGCCGCTAAGATCATAAAAGTAAATATTTTCAAATTCTTCTTTAGTAGCTTTGTAAAGCAATATCTTGTCTATTTATGACAAAATTTTCACGAATATTGCTTTATTGGGTGCGACACAGCTAACGCGAATGTGCGACCTTCTCTGCAAGTTTCATCGGGCTCTCGAATTTTAAACCTCGCACAGGTCGTCAAAATAGCGATTTCAGACTCCCGGACCCATTCCGATCGTTTCTCCGTGTTAAAAAGTACCTATAAAGAGCTTTTGAGCGAAATCTAATTTTGCCGGGTCCCCGGCTCTTTGGCTTCCTTACGATTCTCTCGCATATTGAATGGTGTGCTGCAAAGCAGGATAAGTTATTGCCACAGTAAAGGGCACAATGTCATGAACAATATTGTCTAGCACATCGCAATTGTGCCACAGATGCTCTGAGGCGTGGACGAAGCGGAGGAGAGAGGCCGGGAAAGGCGCGGGAACTCGTCATTCGCGATCGACTCGCAGAGTGACCACTCGGGAGAGAGCACGGCATATCGAGAGGCGCAGACGGATGAAGCGAGCGACGGGAGTGAAATGTCGTCCTTAAAGATGAAAGTCCTTATAGACTGTTAAGACAGTTATTTTTATCGCTCATGAACAATAAATAGATTTTATAACGAGAGTACTATGAAAAATATGTTGCCATCGAAAACAATTCAGGTAATGGTTTCGTACCTGAAAATATTTGAATGGCGAAAAAAAAGCAAGCAAAACAAACCTCGCCGCCTTCGTGAATGGCTGCCTGCAGAGCGGTGACTGCCTCGATGCAGAAGGAGCACGTCTTTGCTGAAGGAATCTCGTGCTCGAGCATCGCCGGGGCGACCTGGAACAATTTGTCCAAAAACTTATTTGTTCAGAACAATTTGTTCAAACCTTTTTGGTCTTCTACCAATAATACACAACCAAAGCTCACTTTCCCGCCATTAGCCTTATCAATAGCCACGTCGAAGTGAAATGATTACTTGCAAATATGTTAAGGACGACATAAAATATTTAAAAAAAAACCTGAAGTTGAGGCGGCTTCGGGAACTTCTTGATTCCATACGAATCACGTTGCTTCTCTTCGAATGCAGAAGAGAGAGCAGCTACTGCGACTAGCATGAAAAGAACAGCGTCTGCAAGAGATGCTTAATTGGTTCAGAGTCATAAAATTGATTGATATAAAGAACAAAACAAGTAAACTGAGCGGTAATTTAGTTTAAATACATATAGATACATTATAAATGAAAGAATTCTCAAAAATTTACTGACAGAAAAAGTTGGCCATTGTGATTGAGCAAGTCTCTCAGACAAGAGCAGCCTTTCCTTGGTATGGAGTAGCAAAGATGTGGAAGAAACTCTGGCCGGCGACTATCTGCGGGGGAGTTGAACTGGACAGAAGAGAGTGGGTTAGCAGAGAGTGGATGGAGGGTGAGGAGGAAGAGATTAAGAGAAATAGTGATAAATAAGAAACAGAGAGAGAGAGAGATGGAATTAGAGAGAAGATGAGAAGGAAAGGGAGATCTAGAGGGAGAGAGAGAGAGAAACTTAGAGAACAGAACATCGCAACCGTCGACCGCGTTTATCTGCTCACCTCCAGGCCGGGATCGCCTCCGGGAAAAGAGCTCCCTGCTTGGTTTTTTTGTGTTGTTCCCCGTGCTTCACGTGCATTCCAAGCGAGAAAACGAAGAAGAAGACCGGTCTGGCCCCGTTTTGGAGCAGAGGCTGAGCTAATGGTAAATGGATGGACGAGAGTGTTCAGCTGAAATCGACAAGAATGTCCAGCTGAAATGGGGCGGCTTGGCCACGATTGATAACGAGAAGAAGAAGAAGAAGAAAATGAACCATATAAGACAATGCAACAGAGTAAAAAGGATCTGCATATACATAGATACATATAGTATACGCACTGTTATTTCTAAGCGGCTTATACGCCTAATTACGCTACAGATAAAACAAAAGTTGCGACCTTACGGCTTTCGTCGATTACTCAAAGCTAATACGCAACGCAAGAAAAAAAAATCAATGCCATTCTTTCTGTATTTTGGTAAACCAAAAATCTGTCTCTTGAAGGCATATGTACATGTAAACATGACCAACGAAATATCACTTCCAAATTGCATGTCATTCTTTATACTGGTTTTCAGAAAATTAAAACCACCTTCATAAGTCGTTGCGCTGCAAAATTGATGTGTCGCCTTATTAAAAACAATTTGAATATATACACAACAAAGAATCCTTCTATTTTGCTCGTACTTTTACAGCCTTGTCTGTCTGTATGCATACATAGGTACTACATTTTTGAATAGATTTTTAAAAAATTAAATTTATTTCTGTGTATATTTATGAATCTATGAATATATGTTATGTAGCAAGTATATTAAATATATGTGCATTCACAATGGCTTTTCAAATTTGAAAACTTTGCGCAAACGAAGCGAGCCTTGCGCCCTTTCGGTTAGCGCAGAAGTGGTGAGTGCGCTCTTCGCCAACTTCCTGATCAGTGAGTGTGTGCTACTCTAACAAATTGAGATAAATTATTCGCTCTCTTTTTTTCCTAAGTGTGTTTTTATTTTAACGTAAATTAGCTGAACAATATAATTAATTGTTTTTAATACATGCTAAAGTTTTCTCTTCATGTTCCGATGAGCTGATTTGAAACAGCCAGGCTTGCTTTTTTTTCTCGTGTGTAAAGTTCACGTTCTGGCTATTCCCATTCTCCTTTGTTTCTGTTTTAGTATTTCGCTAATTCTCTGTCTCTTTCTCTCTTAGACAATAGTCAACTCATGAGTTGTTCATTTATTTCTTTTATAATAAATATGCTAATGCTTGCATGCACATGTACATACATTCTGAATGTGTATATAAGCATCCTTGATAGAGGTCATGAAATACTTTTCTTTTTTTCATCTTCTTTTTTTCTTTTTTTTTCTGTTCATTCAAACCAATTTGAAACATTGCGCAATACATGATACTTTAGCCACTCAAAGACTTCCTTTTCTATTTCAAGTTGATGCCTCACACCCCGCACTTCATTTGCTGATTCGGGTTTCGTCCTTCTTCTTCTTCTTCTTCTTCTTCTTCTGCCTCCTTCCTTCCTTCCATTGCCACGTACAAGAATATGACCGCTGAGATGGTGCTGCCGGAGATTGTCTCCGTCAACGACTACAATGTCCTCGAGGTGTCCATGAACTCTATTTAATATATTCTTGTTTTTCTTCTTTTCCCATTTCACGCAACATTTCCTATACATATTAGTCACTTTTTGCGAACAACACTTGTTCCACCGAGCCACACATTTTCGGTGTCTGAGCGCGATTGCGAAAGTTGCTCTGCAAAAAGAGCTGTATAAACTCTCGCGTCGTTCGAGTTTCCTTGCAACAAAAAAAGTGCAGCAGCGTAGTCATGGAAATTCTCTCGTTGGAGCATCGCACTAAAACATCAATTTATTCTATTACTTTTTTGGATGTAGACAGAATAGACTTGCCAAACACTACATTCATTCACAACATCAGCTTTCAAGATAGTATTTAATCGATCGAAATTTAGGGTAAATCTGTTCTTGTCTACCTATGAAATTCTATATTGCTTATAATATATATGTACATATGGTCACTGAACAATTTGCGACTTTTGACGAGCTGATGGGCAACTGGCTTTGTTTCGTTTGCCGACACATGCAGCGATTGCAACGGCTTTTGACCACTTCTCTCGTCCTCTCTCTTTCTGTGTTTCTTTCTCTCGTTCTCTCTCTCGTGCTATATGCTCTCTCTCTCTCTCTCTTTCTCTGCTTCTCTCTCTTCCTTCCGCCACACTGCTTAATGTTTCATAGTCGCCTGCATTGCTAATTCGCCTCCGGGCCTCTCCGTGGTCATGATGGTGTGAGTGCGAGGGGCTAGCTGTGTGATACAGATACCGAAATGATAGAGATACGAAGAACAGAGGCAGAGAGAGAGACAGAGAGACACAGTGAAGATGGACAAAGAATGATTGAGAGGCGGAGACAGCAAAAGGAAGAGATGATGAGCCCCTGCGCCCAGAGTCACTTCCACTGACTGTGACCATCTTCATTCTGATGGAGGTAGCCTAGCCAAGCCAAAAGAGCGATCTCAGAAGCTTCTCTTCTCTTTCCTCTTCATGTCACCGAAAGTTCTCTTAAATCTATTTTACGGACCAGAAATAGGCCCCTCATAACCCCCGCAAAATGAGCTAGTCTAAGAAACCGTACAAAACCATTGACGGAGTAACATCGATGGAGAGATGGGCGTTCGAGGTCAGTTTGGCTATGGTTATGTAGCGATTTTTGAGGGCTTTCGATGATTTCGCTTCTTTCAGACCGGTTTCATAAGTTGAAAAATAATATATATGTATACATATAATTTTCGTTTATTTATAATTGATTAATTTTAATATTTTTTTTATCTCCAGGGCAAGCTTGCGGCTTCTGTTCGCTGGCTGATAACGCGCGTCTTCGAACGCGATGTCCCAGACATGCTGCAGAATGCGGTGGCGAGAGACGACGAGGTATACTGTAGCTTCTTCTTTTGCATCATACTGTCAACCTAGAAGTTTTGCAAGTAGATTACTGTTGCATCTTTGATGTGCCGTAGAATAGCTTAAAACATGTTTCTTATTCTTGTTTAAAAAGATGCTTCTGCTACTTTCTCTCTCTCTCTCTCTCTTTCCCATAACTCATTTCTTCTCTCGTTCTCTCTCTCTCTGTGTTTCTCTCTTCCTCTCTCTCCTCTCCCTCTCTCATCGACTCGACGTCATTTCCTAACAGTGCTTCTGTCTATTGATAGGGCTAATTTTTTGCACTCCGGCACGGCCGCGCGTGCAATGGAGATTTCCAGTTGACCTGGCCCTTTCGTCCATTTTTTATGTCTTTTCCATTTATCTGGCGTTTTCTGTCTGCCTGTCTCCCTCTCTCTCTCCCTCTCTCTCTCTTCCCTCTCTCTCTCTCTCTCTCTCTTTTCCATCTCTCTCTCTTTCTCTCTCTCGCTCTCCCTCTCTCTCTCCCTCTCTCTCTCTTCCCTCTCTCTCTCTTTTTTCCATCTCTCTCTCTTTCTCTCTCTCGCTCTCCCTCTCGCTCTCGCTCTCTCTCTCTCTCTCTTCTGACTTGCGCGTTGTGGACCAGAGGGCTTTAGCGGATTGATGGCTCGGACCGCTACTCTGTGCTCTAATCGCAAACGATTGGAAGCTATTGACCAGTTAGAGAGGGCGGCTATAAGGGGCACACTCAATTGGGTGAGAGTAGCTCGGAATGAATGCCTTCGCACCCCGGGTGGCGCCAGGGGTCGCGGGACGCGAATCAAAGGGGGAGAGAGGTGGCTTGAAGGGGTCAGAGAGAGCCCCAACTCCTCCGCTCACCCACTCACACTCTCTCCTATTTGCAGCGCCAACTACTACCCCCTCATAATGCATGCATAACAGGAGACTCCATATGCACAATGCTTGGTCTCTTCTGGGGGAGAGAGAATGTCAGAGAGAGAGAGAGAAAGAGAGAGAGAGAGATTGAGAGAGAGAGGAAGAGAGAGACATAGAGAGAGGTGAGCAAACTCGCTCAAAGGAATGCGTTGCCAAGTGAAAGGCAAGGATAGAAAGGGAAAAGAGCAAGAGCGTAGAGAAACGAGAGAAAGCGGAAATAGCGAAAGAGAATGAGAGAACCAGACAGAATTCCCGAAAAAGGAGACGAAAAGAGGGTTAACGGGCCAATAAAGGGAGTGCGGAGAGCGATAGAAACAAATGTGAAGTGATGTAAACATGTTAGTGGAGTGAGTGATTGGTCAGTAAGTCACTGTTGATTAGGCGCACGCTAATCAGTGAAAGAGGGGGGGGGGGTGAAGAATGAATACGATTTAACTGTGCACAAAGTGATGGAGGGAAAGGCCATTCGAAGACACCCTTCATTTTCGGGGAGATCTTTGAACACCAAGGGAGTTGGAATACGAAAACGTCTGACGGAGAGAAATATGTAACTGACGTGAGTGAAAATGGGCAAATAACATGACGAATAATACAGTGATATGTAGCTGGATAAGTAGCTTGAACATGTAAGAAATTGACAGATGACTTATATAAGAATAGGTAATGGATAGAGAAATTGAATTAATAAAAAAACGCCATTTCGTCTTATTCTTCTGCAGGGACGCCTTCAGTTGACGACATCAATTTTGACTGCCCTGACGAATGGCTCGTTGTACGGGCAAGCAGCCTCGCGCATCCTCAGGGATCCCTCATTTGTTCAGGTCCTTTTTTCATGATATTTCATTTTAATTTTATGTACCAGTTAATTTGTAAACATGTGTACAGTACCGCCACCCAAATCGATGGGTCAAGAATGCATCGATTATATCCTTTGTTATACTGTATGTGTTCATGATACAGTATGCGCCTTTTCTATTTCAATGTGTTGTTTCAAACATCTGGTGTGATAAATAGATCCTGTTTCTTTTTTTTTATTCAAAATCTCTTTCTCTCCTTCTCGACTTTGTCTTTTACTACTCTCTTTTCTTTCCTTTTGATGGCGTTAGTCGCTCGCATTTCTCTGAGCAAATCCTGAGAGCATCTCTTACGTTCTTCCACACACCAGTTGGACTATTTTGGTAATACAAAGTGGACGGGAAAAGAGGGAGCAGAGAGAGTGACAGAAAGAGAGAGTGAAAGTGAGTGTAAAGAAGGAGACTATTGAGAGTGGCAAACATGTGCGAAAGTAGGAAACTCGAGTCTTGGAAGAGGGAGAGAGAGACATATAGAGAGAGAGACAAAGAGAGGGAGAGAGACGACTAAACAAAGTGGAGAAAAAGTGAAAAAGAGTGAGCCTCTCTCGATCCCAGTCAACTTTCGCTTAAA
Source organism: Allodiplogaster sudhausi (assembly GCA_945643635.1). NCBI lineage: Eukaryota > Metazoa > Nematoda > Chromadorea > Rhabditida > Diplogasteridae > Allodiplogaster > Allodiplogaster sudhausi. The sequence continues at coordinate 7,498,352 of CALZFC010000006.1, read as the reverse complement.
AAGAGAGAGAGAGATGGTAATAGTGACGGTACACATTGTGAAAGAGAGTGAGGATGCTGTCCAAGTGCACCGGAAAGGAAGCTAACAAGATTAACAAAGGACACCTCACGTCAAGGGGAAATGAGGCGCATAATCTGACTCATTAACTTCATATATTAACTATCACAAGTGTAGGGCCTACTATAATAACAAAGCAGAATCAATCGTAGCAAAAGACAATTTAAATAGCCTAAGTTATTGCTAATTAAATTATACTTGTAAAATATGACGTAATTTTTAAAATGAAAATATCTTTTTATTCTTATTTAATATTTCTTCTAATTGATAGACTACATATATTCCAGAAAAGGCCGTCGGCCGTGCTGGAGACGCTAGAGCGCGTCGGAACGCCCGTTGCAATGCGCGATGTCTCGGGTGGCTGGGAACGAGTGACCGAGACTCATCTCATGAGTGCAGAGCCGTTCGTCCAGGTTAGCAGACCCCTGAATGGACCCTGTCAAGGGTCCCCTGAGACCCCCACAGCTACTCTGGGACTTTAGCTCTTGGGTCAATCACTCGTCTCCAACCTGGCCTGCCCTAAAATGGTAGAGGTAGAGCAGGTTGCATAAGGCACGCCCACTTGATTCGGGTTCTCAGCGAGATTGAAAAGGGCAACATTTGGGGCATCGCGAGGGCATAAGTTACGAGTGACGTCATCGAAGAGATTGAGACCTAAGAGGCTGAGACCCTCTCGTGTCAGCTGCTGCTGCTCTATATAAGATCATCTTGGCCGAGGATACTTTGAGCTGAGATGAGACCCCTTCCGGATTTGGGAAAGATAAGAGGAAAGCAGATTGGATACGCACGCACACAACACACACACACACAAGATTGCATTGCGTGAGCAATAAGGAGGAGGGGGGAGTGGAGGCAGAAAGCGGAGAAGTGCCCGAGGCCACCACTGAGTCTCGAGGGATATTAAAGAGAGAGAGAGAGAGAGAGAGAGAGAGAGAGAGAGGACAGTTAGAGGAGCGGCGGATTGGCTGTGCATAATGTGGAAGATGGGAGATGACGAAGAGAGGGAGGGGTTGGGATGAGAGATAGTGTTAGAGAGCGAGAGAGAATGCAGAGAGAGAGAGACAGAGAGAGAGCGCGATAGAGATAAAGAGGAGGAGAGAGAAAACAGACAACCAGATGGAAGCACCACAGGAAGCATTGTGTGCAGCGGGCGAGGAAGGGGAGCGCAATCGCCCGTTGAGAGAAGCGACGAGCGGTCATCGATGAGGGGAGAGAGAGAGGGAGAGAGAGAGAAAGAGTATTTACAGAGAGAGTGAGACAGTGTAAGAGAAAGGGAAAGAGACTGTGAGAGAGAAGGGCAGAGAAAGATATAGATATGGACAGGGAGAGGGAGGGAGAGAGAAGGGAGAGAAGTGATAGAAGAGATTGGAGATAAGAGAGAAAAAGAGAAGAGTGCAGGCCGAAAGGAGATGAGAATGCAAGTGGAAGATTAGGGAGAGAGCTGAAAAGCACTTGCAGAATGAGCGCGTAGAGCGGCCGGTCAGATTGCGGAACAGATACATGTACAGGCAAAAGGAGAGAGAAAGAGAGAGCGAGAGAGAGATGGATGGATATGAGATAGATGGTGAGAGAGAGAGGGATGGGGAGGGGGAGATAGAGTAAGAGAGGGACAGAGAAAGAGAGGGAGAACACAAAGCACGAAAATTGAGGGCAGCGGATAATGCGTGTGCTTGTGTTAAGCGGTGTGGACAGAGGGAGAAAGGGTGTTCGATCAGGGAAAGAATGAGTTGGAAAGAAAAGCAAGCCGATATCATGAAGGAGGAAGATGAGCACTGAACTAATTCTCTCGGCGGCAACAAAAGAGATTTAAAAAAATAAGACGCTCGATACTATATAAAAAAGTCATATATGTATGAATGTAGTATTTAGGTACCGCTGACCTTCTGCTTGATGTATTGGCAAGAATAAATAGAATATCAACAAAGTCTATGATGAATCTAAAAAGAAGCTTTAAAAAAGAATTAATTGCATTTTGTATTCAAGGAAGCATTGATTTTCTTAAAGTTGATCATCGAGCTACTGGAAGTCATTGGCCTAGTTGTATTTTTTTTTAAGCTGATAGACAGGAAAGTAATGAGGAAATGTAAAAGAGTACGAAAGTCAATAGTAAAAGATTTTTCATGACTACTCTAGTCGTGCCCAATCTAAATATTATGTGCTATCGCCCTTTTGTCTCTCAAAAAGGCGCGAATTCAAACATGAGTTTTGGCCTCCTTTCTAGATGGCTCATATCGCCATGATTGACACGCTGATGTCCGCGCACGTCAGGAATGCCGTTTCGATCGACCGGGCAATCGATGCAGTCCTGTCTGTTTCTTTTTCTTTTATTCATTTATTGTTTTTTTTCTATTTAATCCACTTTATGCATTAATTGATTTTTTTTTTCAAACTAGAGTACAGAGTTGTAACACCCTTTCTTTGGCTCTTTAAATTGCCTCTTATAATGAATTAAAGATTCATTTTTAGTTTCTCTCTCTCTTTTTATTATTACTATTATTAAACTTACCTTCTCCCGAAAGAGGAGAAGAAGAGCTGTTCAGGAGGTACACAACGGTGGACGATCAAGAGCGTCCGGTCGATCCGACGGACGCGCTGCTGTTCTGGATCAACAAGATCTGCCTGCTGGTCAGGGACGACGTCGAGAAGAGAGGCCATCCACTCAAGGGTGAGTAGAAGGACGGAAACGGAGGCATCCGAAACATTCTGAGTGTGAAAAAAAACAGATTGCAAACTAGACATTTCACTCCCCGGTGGTTTTATTGTTACGCCGCATTATTTTTACTAGCGGTACATTCGCAGACCCGTTCAGACGCGGGGACATACGAAAAATTATGTATTTTGAAATGCTTCAAACACAATTCTTATTAATCGTCCGAATATTTTTGTAATTTTTTTCGAATGAAACAAGTTATCTTGTTTCAGGTGGCGTCGACGGGATGAGTGGAACGATTCCGGAGATGGAAGATCTCTACGAAGATCTCTGCGATGGTTGCTGCCTTGCTGCTCTCCTCTCCTTCTATCGGCCGGACATGATCTCCATGAATGGTTGGGAGATATTCTTTCTTCTACTATTTATAAAAGGGATTTATTTCTATTTCACTTTTTTATTCAGAATTTTTTATTTATCTTTACTTATTTATAAATATTTACCTTATGTTACTTTTTAACGGGAATTTATTTTACTTCTGTTATTTACTTATATACATTTCTATTATTTTAATTTTTAACGGTTTATTTCCATTATTTTTTTACGGATTTTTCTTTTCAAATGCTCATCTATGTATTCGCATACATTTCATTGTTGACTACAACTGTGGTTTCACGTCAGCCCGTACTGTTAATAGCCAGTAATAACTAAATTTTGTTGATCGATGACTGAGACCAGCGGTTTAGATATCTGCTTCAATGATCCAATGTCCGTGCCCGATTGCCAGTACAACCTGCTGCTTGTGGAGTCAGTTGTGAATTATAAATTGTTTTTATTTTATTTTATTTTTCATTTAACAGCCTTCAAACATTTAAATTATTATGAATGGATAGAAGAAGAGCCGAACTATAAGTTCAAATCGTTACCAGAAACACAGCGTTGTTTCTTTTCCACTTGCTGTCAAACGAATCTATGAAGAGTTACGGTTATTTTGGGGGAAAAGTTGGAATACGATTCAATGCCTGCCAGTGCGCCATATGCATTCTCAACCCTTGCCACACACTTTTCATTCTTACGACAAATGACAAATAGAGAGGGAGAGAGAGAGAGTGTGTGAGAGAGAGATAGAGTAAGAGAGAGAGAGCCATGCTCTGACTCAGAGTATCAACACCAAACGAGTATGCACTCACTGTTATGGGAAAAGGATAGCGAGAGAGAAATAGCGAGAGAGAACTAGAATGAAAGAGAGGAACAGACGGCGCGTGAATATCGAGTTGGCAAAGATTATTATATTTTCTCAACCTCAGTCTTTTAACATATCCATTTTGATGATCGCCTTCTGGAGAACAACGATTAATTCTTCCATTCCCTCTCTTCCACTCTCTTTAACTCTCTCTCTCTTTTTTCTATCTCTCCCCTCCCTCTCTTTCTCTATCTTTCCCCTCTCTCTCCCATATTCTCTCTTTCTATCTTTCTCTCTCCAGACGCTTCTGCTGCTCTGCCCTTCCCCACAACGTCTGGCACTTCGAGACAGAAGACTTGCTCTACATGCACGAGTGGCTGCAGACGAACGTCAACTGTTTCCTCGCCGAGCTCTTCGAGTTTCTCGAGCCAATCCGGCAAGGTTAGAGAGCTGATGGATTATAGAAATGTTATGATTTTATGTATAATATTAATATTACCTACATATCATTAATTATACTCATCATTTATACTATTTATATTCGGTGCCGTGATCGACATTTTGCATTTATTTGAAATTTTTCGCCTTTCTATATTTTCTCAATAATAGTCTTGTGCATCTACCAGCAGAAAGCGAAGAAGACCTGGAAGAGGGAAGGGTTGTTGAGCAGGAAGAAGGTTGGTCTGATCGTGGGAATGAGGCTGAAATGATGCAATGTGCTTGCGCTTTCCGTTGGTGCCGTGTATGGTATGGACAGGTGCTTCCGAGAATCGATGTAATGTATTAATTGAGAAGGCTAACTTGATCTAGGGAATTTGCAGCATGGACGAAAAACAGGATAAAAATACAAATCCAACTGTTGTATCTCAGCTTACAATTTCCATTGGTGTCTTGTGCGTAGAAAGGATATTCAATACTAAAAACTATGCTCATGTACATGCATGAAATATGCGCGCAGTTCGTAGTCGTGTTCCGGTTGTTTAAAATATGAATTATGTGGTGCATTCCAAGTGTTGAAAGTTGAAGTTGATGAGGTGATAGTCGAGGGAATTCCATACCGAACACCTCCAGACAAGACGTGGTACCAACTTATGTAATATGTATGTACATGTTTGCCCCAGATGGGTATGGGTACAGCGTGTCTCATTGGATGAACTTCTTGCAGATCAGCAAGCTCAAGCGGATGCGGCGACCGCGGCCGCGACCGCACCGCGTCGCTTCGTGCCCATCCAAGGCATTGCAGATCTGCGAGCAGCTAATCTTGCCGCCCGCTCGCCCCATCCACCCAAGGTATAAGCAGCATTTATTATCTTTATTCCGATGATTAAAAAAGGCTGTCCAGAGACCTTAAAATATATCGTAACCATCAAGATAAGAGCATTTAATGAGACGACGATAACAAAGTACGGTGGATTTTTAGCTCCATGGATAGACACTGTAAATCTTTGTTTTAAAGATTATAAATCATGTTACATGGTTTCAAGAAACGTATTTCTCTAGGAACGCATGCAAATTGACAGGGCTAAAAATGTAGGCGTAAAAGACCCCGTTGCTAGTAGGACTCTCAATGTAGTTTCGAACACTGGAATGCCATAGGATCTCGGAAGCGAGACTCTTGTTTTCGCTATGATCGAGCTCCTCAGTTATAGTTTTACTCGCAGCTCCATTTTACTGATGAACCTCCAATACTTTACGTTTTTATGTCACTGCCATTTTTTCTGCGTTTAAACACGGTCCGCACTAACAAACATAGTTATTTACTGCAACTGATTTTATCATTTCACTACGTCTGCGAACCAGCATGCGCGTAAATCTAATTTTAAGCATGCAATTCTGGTCCAAGAGAACAATATTCGTGTTTTAATAGCTATTTTGAGTATTTATTTCTATGCTCTGTACGCAACATATTCAATAATTCTTGAATTAAGAACTCTCTTGGAAAGTATTCATGTTTTATTGCTATTTTAATTTTCAAAATTATAGGTTGTTCTAAATTATTTAATAATTCTTGAATTTTTTCTAAAATTATTCGTGTTTTAAATAATATTTTTAATAACTAATTTACAATTTATACTAAATTATACCATTTATACTAAATTACAATAATTTTTGAATGACTAACTATGTCTTGAGGTTCGCTACCAGACGCTGCCACGACAGCAGCCACCACGCAGCATGAGTGTCATGAGCAGCGACTCGCTCATGAATGCCAAGTACGTTCCAGAGATTTCTATCCGGCTTTCTGACGAATCTATACTAGATGGAATCAATAGCAGCTTGCACGAAAGAGAACAACTATTTTTTAATATCATAACTTAATAACATCGCATTTGAAATGAAAATTATAATGTATATTAATCCGTTTATCAGCGCTTTCCAATTCTAGATCGCCGATCTCGCTGAGTGCGCGGCTAGCGCAGGAGCAGCAATGGGGTGGCAACGTCACCGACTTTGGACATCTTCAAGAGGTCTTCTTCCTTTTACTTTCATTCTTGTCATTCTTCATATTAGCTTGAATAGCCTGCCCTTCTTGATAAAGTCAGATTTCAAGAAATTCTTGTCAGCAGACCTCTACTTTTTCACAAGCGTCATTTAGGCAAATGTGGACGCGATGGGTAATGGCGGAGTGCAGCATCAAGCTGTGCAAGGAGCTGGCAGCCCCGGTGTCCAGGTACACTAACTCTGTAGGAGAGACGGATTTAAAGAAAGAGACTGTGACATGACATGAACAAGCATTATTTGTTGTACTGTTGCAGTTTCGTTACGTATTTACGGTAGGGAACATATATGTCTAATTTGATATAGAGTGTATATTACGGCGGAATGGAACATAAATGTCCAATTTGAGGGTACAAGCGGAGGGAACATGCTAAATGTTCAGTTTGAGGGCACAAGCGGAAGCGCCACGTACTCTCGCAGTGACTCGCTGCCGATTGCGTCGATTCGCCTCGCACTCGAGGAGAAGCGACGCGAGCACGAGAAGAGAAAGGCGCTGCAAAGGTGGACATTTCATATTCATAAATGAAATTGTTTAAAGCAGACATCAAGGAATATTAAAGTATCAAGGAATTGGGAAAAGTGTTTGGCAGAACTTATAAGATATCACGCAAATTCCATAAAAGCACCATTCAGTCGAAAAAGAAAAATGTGTCAGAATCTTTTTTCTCAAGGCAGATATTAATTTACGATTGGAAACAACTGTAGAATTATTAAGGAATGTTTACAACACAATGTGTTTTCATGACGGTTGTATAGAGTAGAATATGCGGTAGGAATGCGGCGGGTAGTGGAATACGGTACGAGTATACTGTAGTAATGGCTAAATCAACTTTAAGCACCATGTCCGAGTCGGAGCGGGCCGAGAAGGGCAAGGCGGCCTTCTTCGCGCTCATGTCCAAGCACGGCGGCAAGAACAGCAATGTTTGTCGGGTTTTTTTTTCTACATTTTTCAAACGCCTTTCTTCTACACTCGTAAATTAGGGAAAACATTTGTTTTTATATTGTGACGTATTTTGAAATCTACATGCAACTATGCGAGTTATTTTTACATTAAAAAGTTTTTTTTAAACAGCTCGATTAGTTAGAATTTTTGCCTTATTACCTTGTTATTAGGAGCCATCGTAGCGAGTTATTTATACATTAAAAAGTTCTTTTTTTAAAGAAAGCTTGATTATTTAGAATTTTTGCCTTATTACCTTATTATTAGGAGTCATCGTAGCGAGTTATTTTTACATTAAAATGTTCCTTTTTTTTCTAAAATAAAAAGCTTGATTAGTTAAAAATTTTGCCTTATTACCTTATTATTAGGAGCCATCGCCAGCGCCGAGTGGAACGCAGCTGCAACAGCAGCAGCAGCCAGGAATGGCGCCTACCAATGACAATGCCGAACTGGTCGACACGCTCAATAGACAACTCAATGATCTGAGGGTTTGTGCTCTCTGATCCTTATTCATATTATTTGTATTTCTCTTTCTAAATATGTATATGTATTTCTCTCTCACTCACTCCTTCTCTCCCTCTCTCTTTCTCTCTCTCTCTCATGCCATCCCAATTGCAGGAGAAGGTTGAGAGGATGAACATGGAGCGCGAAGGAGAGCGCATGTCTCGCGCCACTAGTCAGCCCAGCATTTATCAAGGTAACTCTTTTGTTATATATAATGTGGTTTTGTCGATGCAATAGAAAATATAATCGACAATTTGTCTACATAATCGATTTCTCGAATTGTGTCATTTTTGTGAGGTGATTATTAATTATAAATACGATCAAGTCTATCGATTGATTTTCTCTTATTTTTCATACTATATGTTTGGTTTATTTCTCTACCACACACCCTTCCAGACGTGAACGGATCACCGATGCCCGTGAGTCAGGCCAGCGCCGTGGGCTCGGCGCGCGGCACGCCGCATCCAACATCCGCCGGGGCGATTCCGCCCTTCTCCCACTCGGCGGGCCACTACGCGCAGCCGCTGCCGTACACAGGAGCGCCGTCCATGAACGACTACTACTTCTCACCGCCGCCGCAAACACAACAGGGACACGCCATGCAGGCGCCGTATCAAACGGGATACGAGACAATGCCACAGGTGAGAGGGAAGAGAAGAGAGAGAGAGAGAGAGAATAGAAGGAGAGGAGAGAAGAGAAGAGGGACAGAAGAAATGGTGTTCCCCACGGATGTTACTTATTACACCCAGATGATAATGCTGTTTTTTAAAATATGAAATCAGAGAGCAACTTGAGCGCATTTTAACAGTGGATATTAAACAAATAATAACATTTCTTTCTCAAATGCAGTTCCACGCGATGCGTCCTTCTCTCTCGAATGGTGTCCTCAACTACATGTCTCCACAACAGCCTCAGCAACAGCAGCAGCCACCGATGCACTACGATCCTGCCATGTATGCGGGCCAGGCCATGCCACAACAGCAGATGCATCAGCAGGTTTCACCAAGAACTTAATTATATATTTCTATCATTCAACAAGATCTTAACAAATAAGTAAGTGCTACGTATGCAAGCATATACTTCTTTTATTTTTATTTCATTTACCGACATCAAATTAAATTGAAAGTGACAATGCTTGTGTGTAATAAACTTAGGTTAAATTCAGAAAATCCTTGCATATGCAGTTCTGCACAAATCGGTGTCACCTGATTTCACTAATTTTAAATACTTCTTGGCGGGCTAAAACCACAGGTGCATAAATGAAGTTTTTCTTCCAAGCATGTCTCTTTTCTCTTGAATACACATACAAATGAACAATATTTCATCGTTCAAATATGTATTTTGTACATAAACATATTTGTAGCAATCGGTTTATTTGGCAGGCTTTCTTGGTCCCGTGTCTACTCTTGCTTTACTTGTTAGCATATTGTAGATGCAGTCCGGAGCAAACTACTACGGTATGCAGCAACAACAGCAACCGCAGTATGTGCAGCAACAGCCGAATATCGTAAGCATTTTCCATTTTTATATATTACTTTGGCATTGTTATTATTTTGGTTGTTTTTGTAATAAGAATGATATTGCGAACGTAACAACCAATATTAAGAATTAAAATTAGCAAAAAAATTTCAGCTTACATACTTTTAACATTCCTTTATTCTTCTTTTTCATTTTTAAAATTTTTTATCAACAATCATTGTGGTTGCAAAAAATTGTTATTATTATAGCAAAAAACTATCTCTATTATTTGTCAGATGCACCAGTCTGCACACGGATCCTTCAGTCTTCATCGTCCGCCTTCAACGACGCCCCTCCAGCAGCCACAACAGCCTCCAATCATGCAACATCAACAGGCAATTTTGCTTCTGCTTCATTCATTCACAAATATTTTCATGATATTATGAACGCGACTAATTAATCACCAATCAACTTTTTCGAGAACTAGCCAGCATCTTTTTTTTTTAAATTACTTGTGACATTGCTGCAACCTTGTTCAACGAGAGCGATCTAAAATTACATTTGGTACATGTAAGCTATTTTTGCTATTATGCTGCTCATTTATATATTTCCTGTAAATTTCAGCAAATGCCAGTGACTTACTCTCACATTGCGCCTCCGCCACAGTACGACGAAGCAACGATGGCGGCAGCAGCGGGCCAAGCAGAGAACCACCACGGCGGCACCTTCCGACTGCACACGCAGAATGTCAGTAGCGAAGCAGAGAAACTTCTTCTTCTTCTTTTTTGACTGAAACATACTATATCTAAGCATGCCATACGAACCGAGTAGAGCACCTTCTCTTCAGGCGGCTTCGTCACGTCTTGATCCTCCACTCGAACTCAACCGCAATCTCACTAATTGGGGACTCACTTGGCATGCAAACGCGAATGCATCAACGACGCAAGGTGAGGGATTGAGGATGTAAAAAAAGAGAGGAGGAGACAGAGAGTGAATCTGCTATTGATCGGGACATATGTAAATAGTAGCTTGTACGTACGTACATACATACATGAAATACAGGTAGGTATATAGGCATACATTATTATATGTATATTTCATACAGAATGCATCTGTCTTGTTAGATTTATCGTTACCGATATTTGCATTAAAGGTATGAAAGAACTTTATGACCATTTTCTCTAAATCACACGCCCTTTCGCCCTTGTGTCGGGCAAAAAGGCGCGAATTTAACATTGAGTTTTTGGCTCCTCTAGGAATCGCAGAAAAAATATACATTTATCTAGCAACGACGCCAACCGGCCTGGCGCCGGCGCCCATTGGCTCGGCGGGCGGACGGCCAGCGCGTCGGACTTGGGAGAACGAGACATTCATCAAGAGTGAGCACGACCTCGTCAACCAGCCAGAGCACGTTCCGTGCGCACCGCCCACTGATGAAGTCAGATAATTTCGTTTGTTTTAGTTGTTTTTTATCCGGTTTTTTTAAAATCATTTTTTGTGCACTTTTTGATATAGGCAAGCTTTTTTTATTTATCAAAATCTTTATTTATTCATTTTTATCATAAAAACTTACAATATAGGCATTGGCTCTGCGAAAAACTTACTACAAATCATACAGGAAGTCCGGCCTCCCTCACTGGTCGGCAGCTTTGTCGCGCGTAGCTCGCGCTCTCGCGAAGATACTCCGGCAAGCGGAATTTCGGTGCGCACCAACCACTCCAACAAATACGGTACGTGACCGAATTACTATTTCACACAAAGTTTTACATATGTACATAACCGAGTGTCCTAAATTTTTCTTCTAATATTTTTTCCCATAAATCCTAATTTTATCTATAATAGTTTCTACCAATTATTTTTCTCTTATGTATTGGTGGTAGGAACAATACTGCAAGCGAATAATAAAAACCAAGTGGTAAACTATTGTTTGCACTGCGCAGAAAACCGCATGGGTTGTAGTGACCGAATGTTTTGATTTTACTTAAACATTCGATTTCGTCTCTATTCGCAACAATGCCAGTATTTTTATTTACGTACATATGTATGTATGCACATACATATCATTAAGGCTGTTGATAGAATATGCATATGTACAGTAGTCGCCACAATTATACATATTACTTTTCGAATTTTAGCAAGATTTTCTTGTAATCTTTGTTTTTATAACACAAAAAGGTAATATTTTTATTGTAGCTATTCACAGTGTTTAAATGCCGTTTGTGAATCGTTTAGCGAGAAGTTACGATTTAATTCCTTGCATTTAATTTTTTTGGAACACAACTTTAACGCGCATATTGTTGGTCAGTGAGTATTTAATAAGAGAAGTGAATAAAATTAATTATTAAACTTTTTTTATCTTATTGTAAATAATATTAAAAAAGATTCCATTTCGCAGGCTCTGAATCGGAGCGTCCTTCGCAGAGTTCGCCGCCGCGCGATCCCTCGGCGCGAGGGGGCACGCGCGAGCCGTCGCCCGGCGCGCTCTCCACCGTCGGCAACGCATTCGTCGTCGACGACGATGGCAAGGCCGCCGAGGAGTTTGACAAGATTGTCAGTTCTTCTCGCACTATCGTTTGTCTTGCACAAAAGAAAGCCTGAGTTTGTGGTCTCATTGTCAGGCGTCTCCCTCCCGCCGTCTTTAGTAGTTCGTACCCCTGCACATGTTACACCGAATTTGTCATTCAGCAAGCATGCTTACAATTAGCTAGAAGCGTGTTTTTTTCTCGCATGACTACATAGAAAATACGGACAATTAATATAGAATGAGATAAATAAGACACACATGCTGTGTGGAAAGCGAGCGTTTCCCTACCACAGATGCTTTAATTCGTTCTGGTTTTATAAAACCACCAGGTATCCATTGTTCCCAGAGCCTTGCCTTAGTAGCCTTTCTTTTTCTTCACGCTTGCAAATGAGCGCCTAGTGTCAAAATTATTTCGGTTCTATTTTCGTTTCTAATAGGGAAAACCAAAATAAGGCCATAAAAGGAAAAAAATATATATTTCCAGGCCGAGGAGAGGCGAGTGGCCAAACAGGAAGCAATTCTGGCCAAAATGATGAAGAGGAAGGAAGAGAGCGCGCTGAAGGTTTTCATTATTTATTCCTTTTATTTTTCTTACCCCTTTTCCAGCTTCGACATCATTTTATTTTATTTTTTGCTTCACCTCAATGAAAATTTTTTTCAGGTTGTCGAACTGGAGCAAAAAGATGCAGAACGCAGAGCGATGGAGATGGCGAAGCAGGAAATGGCAGAGAGAAGAAAGATGGAGAAGGAGATTCAACGGTTTGTGAGAGAACTAGAGGGAAAGGATGAGAGAGAGCCAGAGACAAACAGAGACAGAGTGAAGAGTAAGAGAGAGAGAGAGAGAGAGAGAGAGAGTGAGGAGGACTTGTCTTTGAAGGAGCCTATACTGGACCTCTTTATCTGAAAACAAAAGAAATCCTTACCTTTCTACTGTTGGCACAACTTGCAGGGTTTCCCGCTGCGGGGCCAGCAAAATGGACGGAAACTCCATATTTTTTTTTTTATTTCCATAGATTACAAATGAATGGACAATCATAAGTTGTTGCCCATTAATTTTTCATTAGTAATTTTTGTGTGCCACCGTTAAGCAAAAGGCGCCGTGTTCAGACAGAAGATCTTGGACGAGTACAAGCGGCGCAAGTTGGAGAAGGAGATGGGAATGGAGACGAGTCGATCTCTCAGCAATGCAGGAGGGGCCTCGCGCGGACACTCGCAGCCACCCTTTGTGCGCACCAAGAGCCAGGTTAGATGGGAGAATGAGAGGGATATGAGAGAGTGAGAGAGTGAGATGATGATAGAAAGAGAGTGTGGAGTAATGGAGAGAAGGGGACAGAGAGAAAGAGAATCAGAGAGAGAGAGGCCGATAGAGAAGAGAGATGATGCATTATTTTTTTAAGTCGATGATATTTTAAAAATATTAAATCATTACAAAGTGCTTAATAGCAAATGAAGGCATATGAATTATTTATCGCTGTAATACTTTAATAAAAGTGAAAAATGACGTGTTTTCAAGGTGGCCGAGACTCCGCGGACGCCTTCGAGAGCACGAGGCATGAGCAGCGTCGAGGATCCCAATCGCATCTTTGTTCCATCCACTGCTGAGCCAAGTAAGAGAACGAGATTGGGAGAGAGAATGAGAAAGAGAGAGAGGGAGAGGGAGAGCAAGGGAAAGAGAAACAGAAAGGGAGAGAGAGGCAGAGAAATTGAGACTGAGCTGAGGAGTAAGAGAAATGGGAATCTATTAATGAGTGAGAGAGGAGAAACATAATATACAGTTACGTGACTCTGTTTAGTATAACACTGTAGAATCATGTTCACTTGCAGCCCTGAAGCTTTTCTCGAAGGCTCAGCCCAAGTCCAACCGTGGTCTCATCACGAACGCGCTGCAGTTCTCGATTTTCCCGGGCGCCGTCTCTAATGACTCTAAGAATAAGGTGGAAACATTTGTTTAATAAAAATAGTTTAGGGTATTATATTCATGGCAAATATTTTTCATTTTTGCATTAAAATTTTAGCAGTTATAAAATGCTAATTTTTTTTATAGGACCATTTGATCGATATAAAGATGGACTTAAGACGAAGAAAAAGTGTTCCGGAAATTCCTTTAGGGTAGCAGCTGTTATGAGTTTTTATAAATGCACCCGGTTCTTTTCTATTACATGAGTAGCTTAATAGTCATCTTTGCTGGTACCGCATTTGATACGTCGACAATGTGATCGAACCATATTTAAAGGTGCTTGGCGAGTTGGCGAAGAGCGACTCGAAGCACTTCCTTCTACTCTTCCGTGATCAAAAGTGCCAGTACCGCGGCCTGTACAGCTGGGACCAGGTATTGAATTTTTTGTTGTTGTATATATTTTTAAAATATATTTTTGCAGATAATACTTTTTTTATTAAACAATTTAGTTTTACTCTTAATTTGATTGGTTTGTAGTCTACTAAGCGAAATGGCAAGGTTTCCATTTACCTATACATCTATTTAGCAATCGGATACAGCTCTCAAGATCTCCGGCACTGGTCCGAAGATTTGCAAAGAAGCCATGATGAAGATGATGTTCAAGTTAGAATGAAGCTTCTTTAATCTCATTTCTACGGGAAATAAAAACGAAAAAAATTACAATTTTATCGCTATAAAAATTAATTTATTTTATTATTGTAATTTGTTCCCTTATTTTGCATTCTTTTTTATATAGCCGCTATTTCCCCCGCATTAAACGCCATAATCAAGGAGATTATGAATTTCAGGGTAACTGATTTTCTTAACTTGAGATATGATTCTGGAGCAAAGTCCTTCTCCATCATTCCCACGAAGCATTTGTCGGCGACAATTGACGGATTCTCTCTACAGGTTAGATTTGTTGGCGGCTTTACTTATCGTGATCTTGACTTTACATGAATTATATGATATTTCTTTTATTGCGCGCGCTATTTTCACGCTGCGTGTTTGTTTGACTCGTGAAATAGCACGCCAGAATGAGAGAGTGTCTATTCTCACAATCAGGGTGAACGCAGCAATTCGAACATTCATTATTTATATTTCGATGATCGCCCTCCTTTAGTCATGAGAAATATTTCCTATCTCTGATTAGGAAAGCATTTTTTTTAGGATCAATACTGGATGAAGCCAAAGATCCCTCATTCTGGAGCTCCCGGCACTCCTACCGCATCCCATCGGGATAATTAGTGCTATGCTACCGTAAGCCACAGAGGATTCCACCGTATTCTTTTATGCTACAGTCATTTCTATTCGGAATACTTTGTACTATCCCTGATTTATGTATCTCAGTAAATTCAAACTAATTCAGTTATAGTATTTTTTTATTTTATTTTAACTAATCATAAGAAATAGGCGTAGTAATATTACCTTGGGACTCAACCGGTTTCTCATCCTTCGTCCCCATACCGCCCCATTGGGATGAACAAAACGCTTCCTCTCATCGTACGGTGTTTTCTTCTTATTCTTATTTAGTTTATAATCTATGATATATTTATTATCTCTCAATGGATTAGTTGTTTTCTCTTCTTTTTTCTTTGTTAATTCTGCCTATTCGACCGCGAACCGAGTGCCTCTCTCTATGGATACTTTCCTGAACGTCCACAAATGCGCTGCTTTTCTCTTATCTTCCACGTCTAAAAGATTCCATATTTTTAGAGATTTATCTTCCCAGTTTTCTTTTTTCTTTGCATTATTTCGCATTTTGTTCGCTATTTGCATATGCCCTTTTTAAACGCATACTTGAGAAAGCAAAGGAAAAAAACGCTTGAGAACTGTTGATCCGCACGTACGAGTCTGGTCCCATCTTAAGTGTGCTGCCTTCTCTTTTTTGCTTCTTCTTTTCTGCTGCATACATACGATTATCGATCTTTTTCACGAGCATCGATCGCCTTATATTCTCGCTTTTTGTCTTCTTTTATTGCTACTGCCATCGTCGCCTTGAAATATCCCCAACAAGGAAATCCGTTCAAGAATTACTGTAAATTGGTATCTGCCCATTAATTCCATGTTTTTTTAAAATATGCTTTCGCATTCTAAAAATTTCCAGGTCCGCTTATGTTAATGCGGACTTTGATAGAAAGAAAAAAATTTGTCATGACCGTATTGTTTTCTTCGTGGTATTTGTTTTGTCGTGGAACTCTTTGCACCTTGCACTTATCGATTATTCTGATCAGGTCTTTTAGAGATGTTTAGAAGATAGTCAAAAACCAATAAATTCTGGAACAAGAATCTTCCACTCATGATGAACAACCTATCCTGCATATTAACAGTCACGTAGAACCCACTTTGTTACTTGTCATCTTTCCCTGGCCTGCTTGCTGCTTTTCTAGGAACAGGGCTGGTGCATATACATACATAAATTGTAGTCTGTCATATGTTTGTCTTTACTTTATTTTATAAGGAGATAAATGAGTACGATCAAATCGAACGGAGACACAGAAGGGAAATGTGAGCGTTTGCCATTCTTGAAACAAATAGTCGGAACGTCTTTAGATAGGTGGTTTCCTCAAGCATGAATTCTTTATATGAGATTGTGAATGCTTACTATTCCGCTTTATACCCTTTGCTGTTTTCTTTCTAATCATAACATTAACAATCGTGACCTTAGACAATGTTCAAGATAGTATATAATAGTCATCTAGCAATAATATGCGATCACAATAAATGAATTTAAAAAATTATTAGTAGAGAGGTCATGGAATTTGAGAGAGAGAGAGAAAAAGAATTAAATTGAATAGAGTTTCCCAACTATGGAAATCTAAATTAAAGATGTTGTGGTTTGGAGGGGGTTCTGTATATGGGCAGTAATCCGCTCCAGTGGAGTGTTGCCCATATGTATGTCAGGGGTGGCCGGGGGCCGAAAATATCCGGCCCCAGCCCCCAGGGTCGGCCCCGGCCCCCAGGGTCGGTCCCGAAAGGGACCCGGCCCCAAATCTTAAAATTTTTCTTTAAAAAAATTCTGCGTCGGAGGACAAATTCATCCAAAATTGAGAAAATTCGTACATCTGAAACGTATACTTTTCATCATAAATTGGCTCATGTTGTTCAACTGGGGGGTGAACTTCATTCAATTATCCACGGGCCCCGGCCCCCAGGGTCGGCCCCGGCCCCGGCCCCCGAGGTCGGCCCCGGCCCCGGCCCCCAGGGTCGGCTCCGGCCCCGAGGCCGGCCACCCCTGATGTATGTACATATACATTCTCCAAACCGGGCCTCGTCTAGACGGAGTGGGAACAGACTGAGAATGAGTTTACCTGTATGTACAAAATGAACAAGCTGATACCTTCTCTCTCTATCTCTGAGAGACAGATGAAGACATAAATTGAATAAGAGTGGCTAGCACCGTCAACACTCCAATACAGGGATGCAAAGGCAGGCCTCGTCTTGCCAGCAAAGATGGAATCAGCGGGAATATATGAGTTTACCAGCATGTAAAATATGACGGTATCTGCTGCTAACCGCTGCGTTAATCTCTTAAAGGAATTTGTATAACGCATGATATATTTTTCGAGAGGAAACCGGGACAATCGCACAATCGGTCGGCAAGGAAACTGCATTATAAATGAGTAACACATCTGCCGGAAGTAATATTCTTACAATTAGCGTTAAAATGAAAATTCAAAACAAGTAGCGGAAGTACATTCGTAATTTCCGCAACAATCAGTGCAAAATCTTTCACAAAGAAGTTCGTGCTCTCGAATCCCCCGCAATTTAGTAATAATGTTCACGATCAATAATCTACGTTTGTGTCATAGATGTGCATTGAGAATGCATATGGAAACAAACCAGCTTATTTTGAGAAAGAATGTATGCAAGAATCATAGTTCCACATACATTGAAACTATTTTTACCTTTTATTCATTCCAAGATTCTGTCTGGGAAAATTTTCAAAACAAATATAAACATCAAACTACTTGAGGTTGAAACAAAAGACAGCGTTTTTGTGTTTTGTTCGAGGTTCACGAAGTTTAACGTAAATACAATATTCTCGCTCTATTTTCCATGTCGTTTTCGCATGCGAAGTTTTCGATTCGAAAGAAAGTTGTGCATGCGACAGTATAAGAGGTTTTTTTGTTACATATGAACATACATTTTATCTTGTATTGCCCATTGCCATTCTTTATTTGGCGATCCTATTTTGCTATTACTAAATATACATACATACATATGTACATACATATATATACCATGTATGTACATATAATCACCTGCACAGATGCACTCGACAGCCGAGCTGTTGATCTCGTCGATCTCGATTCTGAGCTTGGCCATAGGCGTGCTCGCGAATGCTCTCCTCTTGGTGGCCATCTCTCTCTGCACTCCTCGTGCCTTCCGCTCCTTCTCGATCCTCCTCACCAACATTGACATCGTCGAACTCATTTCCTGCGCGCTCGCAAACTTCACTATGACCAGGCTATTATTATTATTCTTTTTTTCAAAACAAAGACGTCAGGTGATTGTGCCATGAGTATATGTATTAGATTCCCACGTTTTCACGACCGCAGCCTGATCTCGAGCACAGAGTCATCCCCACCTCGCCGTCGCTCTTCTACGTCTTCAACGGGCCATGCACCCTCTTCTCTCTCGCCACCTGCACCCGTGCTTACGGCGTGCTGCTTCACGTCGCCGGCACGTGGTTCCCGCTCCTCTGCGCTTGCTTCATCTTCCGGTTATGCCACGTTTTCCTGAAGCCCGCTAAACACCTAAAAAATAAGTTTTAATATTATAGAAAATATTTGTTTTAATATTATAGAAAATATTAACGCCTCCTTGTGCTTAGACAAGAAGACGGATGAACATGATAGAAACTAAGACAATAATCGCCATTCTGAACGAGTCGAATCTTCGGTTGTTAATGTATTAATATTTGCTTGTCCTTAATTTCTTTTTAAATAGGCTACCTTCGCTTGATGGCGCCAGCTTCAGCTGCGACCGTTGGCTAGGTGTGCTTGAGGCCTCCGGTGGCTGCAGTTTTCATCGTCGTCTTCCGTCGTCTTACTCTGAAGCGTCTCACAGCGCGTTCCGAACGTCTTTCGCCAAAAACGCAACTTGTCAAGGCATGCTTATTCAGTTGCACCGTAACACCACAAGCGCTGGCGTACATACATACATATGTACATATGTAAGCAATGTATGTACATAGATTATAGGAGAGAGAAAAAAGAAAATGAATTTATTTTCGAATTTGTCAGCTAATGGTCAGAAAAAATCAATAATTAAAATAAATTACGAAAAATAAATACTTAAAATCCCGCAGGCCCTCACTTGGCAAGCGGCAGTGCCGGTCTTCTTCCTCTTCACAATCGTCTTCTTCTTACTAATGTGGGTCGGCGTCTGCAATAGCGAGATGTTAGAGATTGGCTTAGAAGCGGTTCGCTGCTAGAAATGTCTCTTCATTTGTACGGATAAATGAACGCCACCACTCATGGACTCGTTCATTATTTTGCTTGTTCATTATCTTGTTTGCTTGCCGTATTCATCATCGGGCGGCGTCGGATCGGCATAAAGTTCCTAAAATATAACGATTTTTTCCGTTCTTTTGCTAAGCTTCTAGTAAAAAACAACTGTACGCCTGATGAACAAACTTTCCAGTACTTATCATCGGTCACAGCCTCAAACTGAATTCATTCTGTAATTTGTCATCTTCACAGGCTTGCTTACTGCGTTTCGAGGAAAAGGGCTTGTGCGTTTCATTTGTAGTCTGTCACATATTGCATATACTTAATTTTATAAAGAGATACATGTGTACATACGTTTGTAGATATGTACATATTAACTATGCACTGTCTGCTTACATATGTATGAACATACATATATCATGATTGTATAGCAGTAAGATCTATCTGGCTGGTTCCGTGTTCTCCAGAATGAGAATGGCGTTGCAGCTTCCTTTGAAGATGTTCCTTCCTGCTCTGAACAACGCATGCAGATGCTCAACTGGCTAATGTCATTGCACGGTTTAACAGCCATCTGCGTCTCGTCCAGTGTTCGCATCATACACTTTCGGGGTAATTCGCTCTCTCTCTCTCTTTTCATCTCTGTCTATCTCCTCTTTGTCTGAGAGTACTCTTCTTAATGCATGATTAGTATTGTTATAGCATATATGAAAGTCATACTCAAATAGATACATAACGCATGGTAAGATTGTGTGGCAGTAACAGGTCATATGCATACATACGTTATGTATGTACATACATATTTGCCTTCACTTTTTACCGGGCCTAATAATTTTCAACCGTTCAGTGGTGTCTTTTAATTTCTACTCCTATTCACTCCCCCACCGCCCTCGGAACTATCCATCTCTCTCTCCTTTCTCTCTCACTCATTCTCTTCTTCTACATGCATATTTGTCTGACCTCTACTCTCCCAGCAAAGTCTGATTTAGTCTGTCAACATCACTAGAGTCGGCCGGTACACAAGCCATGTAGAGGAGGTGACCTTGTTTACTTGTCTATCATGCACCTTTCGAGCTTGCCGTGGGTGGATATACCGAAGAATGAGAGGGGGAGAGAGAGAGATAGAGAAAGAGAGATAGACTGAGAGAAAGGCAAGAAGTTATTTGTAATTCACTTCAGGAAGAGGAAAAGGCATTGAGAGAGAAAAGGAGAAATGATTGCGAAGATAACATGTAGATTTCAAATTTATTTCATAGAACTATTAAAGGGTTTTCAGCAAGAAACGCAAACGAGTCAGTTCGTGCTGTCTTTGCTGGTTGAGCGTTTTTGTCAAAGTGATATGAGTGAATAGTTATTGCCGGTGCGACCATAAAAACCGCATTTGTTTGTTACTTTATCCCTCACCATGAGGAATATAGATGGTTAAAAACTCTTTTATTTGCTTCTTTTGTTAACTAAAATTATCTTTCCCTCCAGATCTTTTTTTTCATTTTATTTTCGTCAAAATAAAATTGCAATACTTTTTTGATCAATTTTAGTTGTCCTCGGCATTCATCATTAGAACAAAACCTCCATTTCTCCTTATAAATTTTTTGCCTCATTCGATTCAGAAGCCACTGCGTTACTCCAACGGAGTCTGTCACTGTTTTCTTGGCGCGAAAAGTAATTGAGATTCATTATTTAGCTCTGCTGCCGCGTGCCACATTCTTCTCTTTCGCTACTTTTTTTTACCCAAATTCCATTGACCACTCGATCAAGTTCAATCTTCCCAGTCTTTCTAGCTTTTTTTTCTCTCACTCAACTCGTACTATTCCGTTTTCTCTGCTCTTCTCTCTCACTCTCTCTCCCTCTCTCTTTTTCTTTCCCTCTCTCTCTCTCTTCCTAATCTCTTCAAGATCACGTAGCTCGTTTATCTTCACCTTCAGTTGCTTGGCTCCGGCCACTCTGGCTCTTTTTTTTTGTTTCCAATCGCACCAGTCGCCGAGTGCAGCGCTCGGATGTCCACTTCCCGGAGATAGAAGAGCCAATTATCGTAATTCTATTGCTCTCTCTATCTCTCTCTCTCGCTCTCACCCTCTCCCGCTCTCTTTGGCTCGCTCTCTCTCTCTCGCCATTAAGTAATGACAGCTTGGTTCACTTCACATCCCTAATTCAGTTCTGTTTCATAGGTGTAATTGTGTACTCTACTGGAACAGTTTTGTCTCACCGTTGACCTCTCTAACAGGCAACTGTATTCTGTTACAAAGCACATATCCTTTATCTCTCTCTCTCTCTCTCTTCTTTCTTTCTCTCTCACGGGTCATTTCTACAACGCCTAGCCGTTGTGACTTGCAGTCCATAGCTGCGCGGGTAGTCGACGCTCATAGTACAGCAAAAAGAGCGGAGTTGTTATGCGAGGGTGAAAAGATATGTATAGATAGGTAGAAAGAGATTGAGAGACAAAATGAGGGAAAGAAGGGGAAAGAAAAGAGAGATGGAAAGAGAAAGAGAGAAGATGAGGGAGAGAGAATGAAAGATAACTTTAGGAGAGAGAGAGAGAGAGAGAGAGAGAGAGAGAGAGCCGAACAAAGACACAAAGAAGCGCGCAGAAAACGCATTCATCTTCCCTTGGCCTTATTTATGCCGGACGCCTGTGGAATGTCGAAATCGGACATGGAGTCCTCTGTGCCGTTCTTGCAGAGTCCATTCATTTCCAAATTTACTGCTTTGCCCCTTTTTTCTCGTTCTCTCTCTCTCTCGCTCTCTTTCTTTCTCCCTCTCCCTCTCTCTTTCGTACTCCCTCTCTCTCTCTCTTTTCTCTCTCTCCCTCTTTGCATCCCGTTTTATCTCGTCGACTTCTCTCTCACTTTCTACTCTGATTCTATTTATATCCTCATCGCCAGTCCGCTTGCACTTATTTAAATCATGATGCCCTAGTAATTTTCTTGCTCATCATCTCCATCTCTCCTGACATCCAATCATCTTTCTCACCCTCTTTTGCCATTTCTCAATTTGCCTCTTTTTCTCTCTCATCTCTTTCTCTTTTTCTCTGTATTTCCCTCCCTCTTTCTATTTCTCTCTTTCTCTGTCTCTCACCCTCTCTCGACTCCTCCCTTCTCACCCGCATCCGTCGCCTTCTCATTCCGCGTGTTTCGTAACCTACGCGGGTGTCCTCCCTGAGGGCCTCCCTGCTAATTTCCCCCTTTAAAGCGTCTAGTCCCTCTTTCTATGTCACTCTCTCTCTTTCTCTATCTCTTATTCCCTCTCGCTGTATTGCTATCTTTCTTTCTCTCTCTCCCTCTCTCTATATTTCTATCTTTCTCTCTCTCCCTCTCTCTCTCTCTCTAGCTCATCTTCTCCCTCTTCCGAAACCTATTTCAACTCGATCTCGTTCATTCTCGCTGCTAACGTAAGAAGCCATAAACGGAGACGTAGCTACAGCGAGTCGTAGTAGCAGAAATCGGAGAGAAAAAAGAGAAGAGAGAATTCATAATTTCCATTTCGCAAAAAGCAAGGCCCGAAGGGTGTAACCGTTTTCTATTCATTTGCAGTCCACTCACTGGTTGCTACGATAACAATCCACTTTTACGTTCCGTGTTCACGTTCCTTCTTTTCTTATGCAAATTTCCATTTCTCCTTGACATTCTTGTTGAGATCTCCAACAAGTAAACGCGTTCAAAACGTTTGTTCTAGCTTGCGATCGTACATCAAGATACTAGGTCGCTAGGTTCATTGACGTGAATCGATATACACATCGTACCTTATTAGCCTCTTGAACCCGTTATATTTTACTTGTGCTGCGTTTTTCAGTATGTTTAAAAAAACATAAAGTGGGAAAGCGGGGATGGAGCAAGAAAAAGAGAGGAATGACAAAAGCTGGCTTATTCCTCCGCCAACTATCACCCTGAAGATATCTTATCTTCCACGATCCTGCTCCGGTGGCTTTTGAAAAGAGCGAAACTGAAGTGAGAACAGAAAGTGATATGGATGAGTGGGAAATAGCGTGAATAAAAGAAGAAGATGGAAAGGAGATAAAGATGGATGGGTCATATCACTTTTTAGAGAGGTGCCGATTGGCACAAGGAATCGAGGTGAGAAAGAGAATGATAAATGAAGAAAAAGAGGGAGAGAGAGGGTGGGGGAGAGTAAGCGAGAGGGAGGGAGGTAGGGAGAGAGGGGGAGGAAGAGGATGAGTGAGAAGGAGATAGAGAGAGCGAGAAACAGACTATGATACGAGTCTGCAGGTGGTGGTCTTTTTGGTCCTTTCTAGGAGAGATTACCGCTTGATCGCAGAAGTCTGTCTCTGCTTTTTATGGTGCCCAGTTTGAATTTTCTTTTATTTTTTGATTCTGATTTTTTTAAATGTAAAAGTCGCCTTGGTAATTAATTTTTCATTTTCGAGGCATCGATTCCTGCTGTTCAGGTGGTTTATAAAACCAGTCATATGTAATAGGCACTGAAAAATCGTTTCCGATGCTTGTATGGTTGATGAGTTTTTGATAATAACAAAGAAATATGAAGAGAGGGCGTTCGGATCAGAGAAATCGAGATAGAGAGAGAGAAAAGCGAGAGACGTTGAAAAGAGAGAGAATAGGATAGAGATATCGGAGAGGGCGAGAGAGAGAGAGTGAGAGAGAGAGAGTGAGAGAGAGAGAGAGAGAGAGAGAGAGAGAGAGCTGAACAGACAGGCTGACGAGGTCGACAGACAGGCACGCGAGGGTCATCGTAGCAGGTGTTCTTTCCCTCCGAACGGAATGTGCCACTCGCCTGTTCGAGGCTGCCATTGGTCATCAAGACCAGCAAGCTCGAGAGAGAAAGAGAGTGAGAGAGAGAGGGAGAGTGAGAGAGAAGGAAAGAGAGAGGGAGAGTGAGAGAGAAGGAGAGAGACAGGAAGGGAGAGGAGAAGAGAGAGAGAACAAGATTGGGAATAAACGAGAGGGGGAGAGAGAGAGAGATGTATTGTGATTCCAATGAACGGAGCAGAGTATAGTGAGAGAAAAAAAACAGAGAGAGAGAGAGAGTGAGAGAGAGAGAGAAAGATTGGAAAAAAGACAGCCTGCTCTGGCTTACGAATGTGACATGCGCCTGGAAATGTTGTGGGTGAAGCCGCAGATTCCTCTCTGTTCAGAAGCAAGAAGAATACTCCCTGGTGATTCATATGATAGAGCACGCGTGTCTGAAAGACTTCCGGTATGGATGAAGCCATAACAATGCGAGATAGAGAGAGTGTGAGAGAGCAAGAGAGAGGGGAGAGAGAGTGAGATAGCGAGAAAGAGAGAAAGAGATTGAGATCAGATCGTTAGGATTCAAAGAATCGTTGGGGTTGACCAGGACGATATTCAGATCTCTAACAATGGCCTGTAAGTAATTCCGATAATTTTTGCAGCTGCTTTCGAAATAAGTGCTATATAGTACATATTGTATATCTTACACACGCTAAGAAGCATCAGATTTCGCAGAAGACCGAAATAAACAAGAATGCCCAATAGGCTCCGTGGAAAGAGTGGAGCAGAGAGGGAGAGACAGAGAGAGAGAGAGAGTGAGAGAGAGAGAAAGCGAGCGAGAGAGATAAGATAAGAGATCTTGGACGAGCAAAAGATCTTGATGATATTGAGAAGGCGTGAGGTGAGAGAGAGAGAGAGAATACATTGCCGAGGGCAGAGAGACATAGAGAGAAAAGAGGGGCTAGAGATTGGGAGAAAATGAGCTCTGCAACTACATACGTACGCCCTTTCTTTAGCCATTTCTTTCTCTGTCTCTCTCCCTCTTCACTCTCTCTCTCTCTTTCTCTCTCCCTCTTTTCAACTCCCATACTCTCTCCGATTCGTCAAGCCCCTGCAACCCTTCGGGCCTTGGATTTGTGTAATGCATTGGAGGCGCGACCCGCCGCACACGCTGGGTTTTCGGTGTGTAGTGCCACGCTGAGAAGCCATTCGCTTTGTTTCTCTCTCTCTCTCTATCTCTCTCTCTCTCTCTAACTTGCTCTCTCAGTCTCTCTCTCACTCTCTCACTCCCTTCTTCTCTGCCTTCTCAATTTCTCTCTCTCTCTCTCTCTCTCTTTCTCTGCTGCATAACTTTACATCTCTCAGTGTTCCTTCCCAATATGAACGTTCGTATGGTCGTTGTTCGCTCTATTTTCATCTGATTTTCGGCAATTTTTTTATTCACCACGCAAAGCACATTATGAGTTTTTATACATAAATTCACTGTAAATCTTTTATTCAAGACAAAATTGTTGGTAGTAAGCCATTCTTGCTCTCTTTCTCTCGCCTTGTCTCTATCTCTCAGTCAGTCTCTCTCTCCCTCTTCCTTGTCTATGTCCCTCTGTCAGTCTCTCTCTCAATCTCAATCTCTTTCTCTATCTCTCTCACTCTTTGCCTCACTCCGTAGGATGCCTATGATCATCTTAAACATCTGTGATTGCCTTTTATGGGAGATGCCAAATTGGTCTTATCTATGGAGAATGCATACGTACATACATATGTGCTCAGTATCTCCTCATTATCTTTTTTCGTTCATTCGTATTCTCCTCATTCATATCTCTTTCTCTTTGAGATATCTTTAATTCTGTTCCCTCTCTCGCTCTCTCGCTCTCTACTGCTCTCCTTCAAACTCTCCCTCTTTATTTCCATCAACTAAGTTCTCTTACCCTCTCTCTCTCCCTCTAACTCTCATTCTCTTACTCTTTCTCTCTCTCATTCTCCTACTCTCTCTCTCTCTCTCTCTCTCTCTCTCTCTCTTTCTTTCTCCCTCACTCACCCTATCTCCAGTAACAGAACGACGTATTCATCCTCCGCAGCCCCATCTGCGGACGACGCAAGCCTGCATTGCAGGAATACATAAATACATGCGATGAGCACAATGATGACTCGCTCCTCTCTACTTCTCTGCTTGTCTCTAACTCTTACGTTATCTATCTCTCTCTCCCTCTCTCTCTCTCTCTCCCTCTTTCCCTATAGGCAATGCTCGTATCATCCTCACTCTACAGCCTCGTTTGTAGTAGTGTCCGTACACTATCTACTGGTTGTCTCTCTCTCTACCTCTTTCTCTCCCTCTCTCTCTCTCTCTCTCTCTTTATCTCTCTTTCTCTCCCTCTCTCTCTCTCTCTTTCTCTCTCTTTCTCTCCCTCTCTCTCTCCAACTCTCCTTAAGGCTAACGACATTTCCATTCACGACCAATACGCACCATGTCGTGCGTGTGAGAGTGACCGTGTCTATCCATCCACTTCTTCCGAGAGAGAATAAGAGTGGACATCTATCCAGATGTTCGCGATCTCATAAATCCCAGGCATTGTCTTCTCTCCTCTCGAGAACAATTGCGACATATGTACATACATACACACGGGATTCATAAATATTTACTCATCTCTCTGCATCTTCAGTGTCTCCAACCTGCTCGTCTACGTAATATTATGCATCCTGAGACTGTTTCTGTTTCTTTGATTCTATTCCTTGGATACACTACATTTTCTCTGATCTCTCTCTCTCTCTCTCTTTCATCTCTCTCCCCTCTCTTTCTCTCCCTGCTCTCTCCTCTCTCCCCATACCTTCCCTGTTGCGCACAGCCGTTCCCTCTCTCTCTCAACACGATCTCACAAACATTATCTTCCTCAGCCACTTCTCGTAGAAGTATGCCAGATGACTCTGCGGTTGCGTGGTGGTGCTGGCCTAAGGCATAAAATAGTCTTCAAGATCACCCCCCCCCTAGCACCTCTTGACTTAGACCCCTTCATTCCTTTCCCGGTACTCCCCCTCAATCAGACCAGAAAAGGGCCCCACCACGATTGTTGTCACCGAGTTGTAGGTCAGACACGTGCGGAGACAACAACAAGATCGACTTTATCAAGTGTAGCCACTCAATGACACAGTCAGAGAGGGTCAAAGGCGTCTCTCGGGAGACATCTTCCATGCTCTCTCTCTCTCTCTCTCTCTCTCTCTCCTTTTCTCTTTTTCTATCACTACCTCGGTATCTCTTCATTCTCTCTTTGTCTCTTTATCTCTCTCTTCCTATCTCCCTCGCCCCTCTCCTCTCTCCATCTCTCCCTCTCCCGGGACATGCATGACGATCACTCGAACTCAAATTTAGAGTTGAAAACACGTTATTCATGGTGGCATTATCTTTTTTCTCTGGACTTTCCGTTCTATCTCTCCCATCCTCTCCTCTCTCGGTCCATATTTTGCGTTTTATCTATTACTCGTTCTTCCTCTCTCTCTCTCTCTTACTTCCCTCCGTCTTTCTATATCCGCTCTCTCCCATTCCCATGATCACTGTCGCTTGCTCATTGCTCAGTGTCTAATGTCGTATTCCGCGCATCTTGTTACTCTGCTCCGAGCCTGTGGCTCTCCTCTGGCGGCCGCGCAAGACGGCTCGGCCACAGCTGTCGAGTAAGTGGATGAGTGGCATTGCCACTGCAGAGGAGAGAAATGGAGAGAGAGAGAAAGAGAGAGAAAAAGAGAGCGAAAGAGAAAAAGAAAGAGAGAGAAATGGACAAAGAGAGGAAGAGGACCAAAAATATAGTTAACTGTGAAGAGAAAGAGAGAGAGAGAGAGAGAGGGGGGGGGGGAAGAGAAAGCTCTCCAGATCTCTCTTCTCGCAGCCGCCTAGGGTACGTCTGCTCACGTTATGAGAGGTTAAAGAGCCAGATAGAGGAGAAAGGTCTCTGCCGCTCAGGAAGGACAGCTGAGGATGAGGAAGTGTGGAGAGTAAGTAGAGAGAGAGGAGAGAGGGGGAGAGAGAGAGAAAGACGAAGAGTAAGATAGAGAGAGAGGGGGCTAGAGAATGAGAAGTAGAGAGAGAGAGAGAGAGCAAGAGAGAACTTGCGGAGTGAAGAGATGCAGATTCCAGATGTGACATATAGAAGGGAAACACAGCAAATGGTTGAAGAAGAAACCCTAACAATAAGATTATGGAAGAGGGCGGCAAAAGAGAAAATCCGCTATGACGGGTTAAGGGACTGTCGAAAAAATTGTGAGTGAGCAGATGAATATTGCTCTGATTTAAGAGACAGCAGCTGAAGAAGAATAGGGAGGGTTAGAGAGTTACTGACAGACAGATAGAGAGAGAAAGACTTTATGAGAGAGAGGGAGAGAGAGAGAGAGGCCAGAAAGCAAAATGAATAGCAGGAGGAAATAATATGCAGCGCAAGAGAGCGAGAAAGAAGGAAACAATAAGAATGCCTGGTTTCATGTGTGGGCACTGATGTGAGGTATCCCCATATAACTACACTTCTTTCCCTATTTTTGAACCCCTTGCTAGACCGTCCACCCTCTATTCAAGAGAATTTTGCCTACTTTTCCATAGTTCTGTCTAATATCTAGGGTTTCCCTCTCTCTTGAATTCTTGCGCAGAAAAAGGTGGATTCATCATGCTGCTCATCATTCTTTGCTGTTGTTTGTCCTTTCGTAATATGGACATTTCCTGCAACTAGTTAACTAGGTTACGCTATTTCCGGGACTACCGCTATTTTAGGGAGCTTAAGAGCTTAAAAGAGCTAAGAAGAGTTTAGGAGTTTTTAGAGTTTTGGGGCTCAGTTAAGCTTTAGGAATTTTTAGAGTTTTGGGGCTCAGTTAAGCTTAGGGAGTTAAAGAAGAGTTAAGGAGTTTTTAGAGTTCAGGGTCTCAGCTAAGCTTAGGGAGTTAAAGAAGAGTTAAGGAGTTTTTAGAGTTCAGGGTCTCAGCTAAGCTTAGGGAGTTAAAGAAGAGTTAAGGAGTTTTTAGAGTTCAGGGTCTCAGCTAAGCTTAGGGAGTTAAAGAAGAGTTAAGGAGTTTTTAGAGTTCAGGGTCTCAGCTAAGCTTAGGGAGTTAAAGAAGAGTTAAGGAGTTTTTAGAGTTCAGGGTCTCAGCTAAGCTTAGGGAGTTAAAGAAGAGTTAAGGAGTTTTTTAAAGTTTCGGGACTCAGCTAAGCTTAGGGAGTAAAAAAGCTAATGAGCTTTTAGCTGGAGTGCAAGAACAGAAAGAAAGACATCAAAGGTTTGAAGAAGAGTTCAGAGCACGCCAAAGAGCTTACGAATACAGCACATCAGAAAGCATGCGAAGTTTAAGAGTTTAAGTAAATCTATGCATTAATAAAGACTCCTAATTTTTCAGGTAATTCTAAGCTGCACGTCGTCATTTTACAATTAATAAAAAAACCATTAAAAAAGGCCTATCCCGGCTCCACTGCACGTAGAGCTAATTGTAAGAAGGCACAATCAGCTCGACGGCACGCCGAGCCAAGACGGCCAACTCACAATCAGCTCAACTTAATGCAGAGCCAGGACGGCAGAGTCAAGTTGAGGAGCAACCTCAAGCTTGGGAAATTAAACCGACTTTGGACGAAAACGCTGGATGCCTATGAATTTGCGCAACCTACACTTGCCGAGTTTTCAAAGGGAGTTAATGATGCTGGGTATGCGTACTTGGAATGTTGGCTAAGTGCCAAAAAAATTTTATTTTGAGAGTTTTACTGCTTTAAAGGATACATAAAATTACAAAAAAAATCAGAGAGTAAGAGTAGAGTGGGAGAGACATGATAGAACTCTCTCTCTCTCTCTCTCTCTCTTTCTCTCTCTAAGTCGTCTCTCTCTCTTTCTTTCAATGTGAACAGGCTTCTTCAGGACTTGATCGTTTACTTGTTAGTGTCTGTGAGAACGCTCAACGTGAATTATATACATCTCTCTGTAGCTCATTACAAAGCTCTTACTTTGTAAAATTCACTGGTATAGAGAGAGAGAGTCAACTTTCGGTCTCTTTGTAAGTGTTATAATGTGTTTTAATCGAAAAAATGCGTAAACGCACACATGTTGGCATTGTGCCAAAAACTTTAAATGACTTGTGAATGCGTTCAATGGACACGAAAAAATGCATATTTTTGCAGAGAGACAGAGGAATGCGAGAGGAAGACAGAGAAATAGAGAGAGAGTGGAAAAGTAAGTTGTAAGTGTATATATTTAATGTTTTTCATATGTTGGGCTGCATGTGTGGTTGAGGCAGCGCGAATTGGCAAAGTGCCAATAATTATGAGGTGCAAAGAGGTGCGAAGAAATGAGCGAAATGAGGTGCAATGTGTGTTTTTTCTGCTTGCGCAGATTTTTTGCAATTTATTATGAATATTAACGTTAAGTATTGTGTACTTACAGAGTTGTAAACAGCATAATTGAGACTTTTGAGTTTAAAGAGCCAAAGGTCCTCGCACGAATTTGATCATACTGTAGACGGCAAGAGTTTACTGAGAGCTTATTGGTTGGCTGAGGGGAGGAGCTTATGTCTCGTTTTCTTAATTCTCTTTTTCTCGCCGTGCTCTCGCTTTTTTCTGCCTCTAGCAAACCACGCCTCCCTCTCGCACACGCTAAAATGATCGCAGAGACCTAAGAGCTCATGAGGAGTATAAGAGCTTATGAGGAGTACAGAGAACAGTAATATGGACATTTCCTTCAACATTTCCTCGTCCGCTCATCCATGCTTTTCGTTGCCCTCTGCCATTTCTTTTTTCTTTGTCTCTCGTTTTTGCTTTTATCTTCTCCCTCTCTCCACCCCTCTGCCATCTTTCTCTCTTGCTCTTTCTCTATCTTGCTCTCTCTCTCTCTCTCTTGCCCTCTCCCTCTCTCTTGCTCTCTCTTTGGCTTTCTCTCTCTCTCTCTCTCTCTCTCTTTCTTTTCTCTCTCCCTCTCTCTCCCTCCTCCCGCTGACTCGCTCTCCACAACATTAATCATGTGCGTGGCGATGCATAGCGGACAAGCATGACAGAGAAGGAGTGGAGGAAGGGCAGGAGAATGGACGATGGTCATGGCAGGCCCCGGGGGGAGGGAGAGAGGAAGTGAAAGGCGGACAGAAACAGTGAGAGAGAGAGGATGAAAGAGAGAGAGAGAGAGAAAGAGAGAGGATGAAAAAGAGAGAGAGAGAGGGAGAGAGAAGACAGTCATAGAAAGAGAGAAAGGAGGAGTTAAGAGGAGAGAGAGAATTGACAAAATCGAACTGTGTAGTATGTAAAAAAAATTTGTGTCACATAAGAGTGATGGAAAAAGATAGTGGCTTTTGCATGAAACGGGATAGAAAAAGACAAGAGACGACTCTTCCTACTATCATTTGCATTTTTGGGAGCTTTGTTGGCAGTGTACTCCAATTCGGTGTGTCTCAGCATGTGAGCACACACACAAGCTCTTCTCTCTATTCCTAAGTTTTATCTGTCTCTCTCTCTCTCACTCTCGCTCTTTATCTCTCTCTCTCTATCAGATTGCCGTCTCTCTCTCACTCTCTCTTATTCCCTCTTTCTCTTGTTCTCCCTCGATCTCGTTCTTTTTTGTCTGCTTGCATTTCCTTGTCTGTCTGTAATTGGACATTTATTTGCATACATAGTATCTAGTGCATATATGTATTCTCTTTTTCTGCCTTTTTCTGTTGCTTTCTCTCTTGTTTGACAATGCCTTTATCGCACATGTACAATTCGAGCAGACATATATGTATCATCGGAAACTTTATCCAACATTGAGTGGAAGAGGGCCGGTGGTTTTTCGCGAAGACATTTTTATATACCACACGAGCACATTTGTCCTTCGATGAGAGTACCTCTTTCAGTGGATAATTTATAAACAGTTAAAAAAAGATTAGTAATAGCCCTTGCTACTTCTAAAATTGTGATGATTCTTTCTCATCAATTTAATTCATTAAAAAATTTAGTTAAATTTTTATAAACCGAATTTTTTTTTTATTTACAAACTGTCTCATAATCTCTTTGATCCCTTGGTTCCGCCTTCCTTTTCTTCTTCTTCCTCCTTGGATGGCCATCAGACACGCGAGAGAGCGGTTCCCTTTTGAGATGATGACTCCACATGAGTACTCGACTCGAGTACTCATGTTCTCTGCGAGGAGTCAAGAAGAGTACAACTTGTTCGTTTCTCTCTCTCTCTCTCTCTCTCTCTCTCTCTCTGCCTCTCTGTCTCTCTCTCTCTTTCTCGTTCCGCCCTCACGCTCGTTCACGCTCTCTCTCTCTCTCTCTCTTACTCTCTCCTTTCCCTCTCTCTAATCACGACTCCGCTTTTATGCATTCCGCTATTCGTTCCTCCAGCTGACCACACGATCTGAGCAGAGAGAAAAAGAGAGAGAGAGTGAGATAGAGAGAGATAGAGAGAGACAGAGAGGCAGAGATGGAGAGAGGGACAGAGAGGCAGAGAAAGTAGTGCTTGCGCACTTTCCATGCGAGACCTTTGCACCCTCTACAATCAGCCCCGGAATGACTCGTGTCTAAGAGAGGCCCTACAATGCCTTGTCGGTCCCAGAAGACTTCTGGTAATATTCATGCATAGTATCCTCCCTTTCTCTCTTACTCTCCCTCTCTCTCTCGTACTTTCTCTCTCTCCTGGTTCTCTCTCTCACTTCCTTAATCTCTCTCTCTCTCGCTGTCTCTTTCTCTATCTTTTCCTCCGTTCCATGTTGCTTTCTCGAGTGCTCCTGACCTTGCCGTGCAACTTTCCATATTCGCGTAGTACAAGATGCATGAATATCCATTAGTTATCTCTGCCTGTCTTACCATGCCTCATTCTCTCTCTCTCTCTCTCCATCTCTCTCCATCTCTCTCTATCTCTCTCCATCTCTTTCATTCTCTCCCTCCCTCTCTTTCTCTCTCTCTTTCCCTCTCTCTCCCTAACATAACTCATCTCCAAATCGACCGTAAACTCTTCCGTTGTCATTAAAGAGCCGTGAACTTGCCTTGCACTACTCCGCCGCCATCAGACAGCTCTCCTCCTTGCCGAGTGACAAAATTGATGTCTTTTAAGAAGAGTGTTGTGCAGCGCACTTTATATGTATATTCCCCTTTTCTGCTCTGCAGAATGACAGCGGTTATGAGAGAGTGAGAGAGATAAGAGAGATAGAGGCAAGAGAGAGAGAGAGAGAAAAGAGAGAGATAGAAGAGAGAGAAAAGAGAGAGAGAGTAGAAAGACAGAGATGAGAGAGAGAGAAGAGAGAGAAGAGAGAATAGAGAGAGATATTCTGAAGCATCTCAAAAGAATGACTGGAAGCAATCTCGTGAGACAGAATGGAAAACCATGAGAGACCGAGCAAATGGCTGAAATCTGCGAGTGACGGACGACCGGGGGCTGCAAGAGAAATTGGCATCGTACAAGGAGCTGTAATGCGCAGAGTGAGAGAGAGAGAGAAAGAGAGAGAGAGAGAAAGAGAGAGAGAGAGACAGAGAGACAGAGAGACAGAGTGATATACCTAGAGCGATAGAGAGAGAGATTTATGGAGACAAGGTTAAAAGAAAAAGGTGAATAGAGAGAGAGAGAAAGAGAGCGAGACGCAGACATAGAAAGAAAAGCCATAGGCAGCAGTCCATACTATGCTTTCTGCTTCCATTTTTCATCCCCCTTAACCTCTCTCCTCTCTCTCTTTCTCTCTTTGTTTCCTGTCTCTCACTCTATTCTTCGTATTCCCCCCGTACAGCCATTGATCCCGCTCTCTGCGTCTCCTAAAACTCCGTTGTCTCTCGCTCTCCTGATACATTATGCACTTCCATGGCCTCTCCCTGTTACGAGACAGCTTAAATCCGTAGTAGGTTGGTTGCCGAGCAAGAGAGAAAGAGGGAAAGAGAGAGGGTGGCAGAGAAACATAGCGAGAGATAGAGAGGGAGAGAGATAACATGATTGTGGAAGCTCCGGAGAAGCAGAAAAATTCTCTCGCTCTCTCTCTCTCTCTCTCTCTTCCAGCATAAATACACGTGTGTGTGCATCTAAATATTCACCAAATTCAAGTGAGATGCGACGTGACGGGAGGAAATTCTGGGATGAGAAGACCCGGAGGCATACGAGGAGAGTGATGCAGCCAAAAAGTGACAGAGAGAAAGATGTGAGAGAGTGTACGAGAGAGGTAGAGAAAGAGAGAGAGAGAGAGAGAGAGAGAGAGAGGGGAAGAAAGAGAGAAAAGAGAGAGAAGAGAGAGAGCGAGAGAAAGAGCGAAAGTGAGAGAGAGAGAGAGAGAAGAGATAGAGAGGTAACAAGGCCGAGAGCGAGGCTTACGGAGAACTGGAGAGAAAGAGATCAACAGCAAGATTGTGTTATTTCTCGCCGTGTACACATATGTATGTACATACATACATATAAGTCCTGTCAAAGTTTACAAATGTGCTTGGCTCTCTTCTCCTTCTGCAAAACACGTTTACTCCAGCTTTGTGCTCTGTCTCCGAGCCAATCTGCATATATATTATGAGGACCCCGGTTAGGGGTCTTCCTCCCTCCCCCAAGGCTTGGCGGACGCAGGCCCCAAACCGGAGGAGAGTGGGCGCCTGGCTCTGGTTTGGCGCGGCTGGTTCCGTTTGCTCTGTGGAGGAGACTCTGATCGGATCTCTCACCACCCCCGTTGTGTGGTGGGATTAACGAAAGCTTATTGAGTATTCATTACTACTGTTCCTACTCCTAAATACCAGTATGTGGCTATAGCCCCCCCCCCCTCGTACCTCCCCTTGGCCCCTTTCACTCGTTTTTACTTTCCTTTAACAACCCTCACCACCTCGTGGGTCTTGTGACTACGGTCTTTTGGCTTCGCTCTCACACTCGACTCATTACGCTGTCGTGTGTCTGGCGTGTTTCTCATGTCCAGCGAATCGTGGGAGCCTTTCGTGTCCACCGAGATTCACAAACTCTTTTCTCTCTTTCTTTTTTTCACTGCCCTCTCTCTCTTTCTCTCGCTCTTTCTCTCTTTCTCTCTCATTCTCTATTTCTCCCTCTCTCTCTCTCTCGCTCTCCAAATTTGCTTTCCCACGCTTGTTGTTTATGTACGTACAACATGGTTATTCCTGACAAGTAATTGTATAATAAGCGGATCGAGCTGATAAAATTAATGCATGATCGTATCTTAACATGCATCTTGGAATTTTTCTGGCGATTTCTTCAAGAATTGTTTAAGAGTGCGCAGAATTTCTAAGCTAGCAAAACGTGAGAAGTGCGAATGAATCAAGAGGAAAAAGATTTTTTAACAAATTTTTTTTCTACGGTAATACCACGTCTTGATACCTTTGGATATATGTAATTGCTTTATCAGAATCCTTTCTTAAATATCCGCTTGGAACGCTCGTTCATGTTTGCACTTTAACTAAAGCGACTATCCCTCATCTATCTTCTCCATATCACTCTCTTCTCTCGTTCCCTGCAACCATTCCAGTTGTTGATCTCTCATGTTTTCTCTTGCCTTTTCTCCTTTGAGCTTCTCTATTCTCTCTTCTCTCCAGGACTCTCTCTCTCTCTCTTACACTCTCTCTCTATCTCTTTCTCTCTCTCTCTCTCTCTTCCTGTCCCTTTTCCAAGATATCCTCTAGCATCTCCCCTGGCATGTCCCATCCATCACACTTGCTAGTGTCCGAATGCTCGTACTTTTTATGTCAGTAAGAGTGCTCTCGCTTTACTTTTTATGCATACCCCTCACCATCAGTATCTTATGTATCTTCGACAATGTGTGCACTTTCGGCAGTACTACATGTTAAATTTAAATATAAAATAAATATTTATTTATTTTCTTGACTACTTAAAATATACATTATAATAACATTCTAATTCATATGTTTGCAGGCACTCGAACACTAGCATCTTAATGCGTATTGAATGAAAAAGGATATAAATCGATGGTTCTAATTGATGAACAAAGCAATATAAGCATCCCACAATCTTCGCTCACTGTTCTTGATATTTCGGAAAATAGTAATTCAGTCATATACACCGGAAACAGTTTCCGCTACAATATCACTGTAGCGGAAACTTATTCTTGTGTACATGACTGAATTACTATTTTTCTGATATTCCCATAGACAAGCTTGTTCAATTTTCAAGGATGCAACGCAATCCAAGCATTTTGAGGAGGTACATGACAGCTGACAGTTGTCAAGCAAGCACCCAAAAAAACTCTCTTTTTCACTTGTTCTCTTTCTCTTTCTCTTTCTCTGATTCTCTCTTTCTCTCCTTTTTAATTACCCGTTTTTTCTGCCTTTCACCTTCACTCTGCATTTTCTTGCAACTACATTCTCTGATGCATAGAAAGGTCACTTTTATCTCGTGAAGAGCGCATCTTATCACTTCATCACCTATCATCCTTGTTCCACAGTATGCACTATCACTTTCACGTTCTTTGCCAATTAAACCGCTATGTTTTCTCGATTATCTTAACCGTCTCTCTATCTCTCTTCCTCTCAATCTCTCTTCCTCTCTATCTCTCTTCCTCTCTATCTCTCTTCCCCTCTCTCTCTCTCTCTCTCTCTCTCTCTATCTCTCTGTATCTCTCTCTGTCTCTCCCACTTTTCTCCTTTCCTTCGTTTTTCTCTCGTCTCTCTCTCTCTTTTTCATTCCCTCCACTTCTTTGACACCATAAATTCCCTCACTCTTTGGCGGGCACTCTCTGCAAAGGTCTTCCCCTTGATGCGCCATTTATTCTCGTCCTCGCACTTTGCATTATCAAAACGTACAACGTAATTACGTGTGCTCTCTCTCTCTCTCTCTCTCTCTCTCTCTCTCTCTTTCTCTCTCTCTGTCTTTCTGTTCTCTCTCTATCTCTATCTCTCTCCCTCTCTCTCTTCCTCTCTCTATCTCTATCTCTCTCTCCCTCTCTCTCTTCCTCTCTCTATCTCTATCTCTCTCTCCCTCTCTCTCTTCATCTCTCTATCTCTCTATCTCTATCTCTCTCTCTCTCTTCTCAAAGCTATTCCTTGAAGGTGCTCCTCGCGCCTAAGTGAGCGGTCGTGTTCGGGTAAGAGGAGGGAGGAGAACAGCAGGCGAGACATCCAACAGCGATCCGTGGATGTATTCAAAGTGCATAGGACAAGAAGAAGAAGTAGAAGAGCAGTCTGCCTGCAGCAGCATGTAGAGAAGAGAGTCTTCACACTCTCCCTCTCACTCTCTCGTACTCTCTCCCTCTCAGTCATCTCTCACTCTCTCGTACTCTCTCCCTCTCAGTCGTCTCTCACTCTCTCGTACTCTCTCCCTCTCAGTCGTCTCTCTCTCTCTCTAACCGCCGCCCTCCAGCCCTCCAGAGTCCATCCGAAGGGCAGCACGCTTTTGTACTTTTCAAGCGCTTGCTTCACCCATCTTCCTCTTTCTGGGACTCTCATCGGAGCGCACACTCTCTCCAGCCCCCTCCCTCTCCCTTTCTCTCTCTCTACCCGATCTCCGCCTCTCCCAGCATCTCTCTCTCTCGTCCCCAGATCAAGAGAGAGAGAGAGAGGAGAGGGGAGAGAGAGAGCGTCTTCTCTCTCCCGGTCCTCCTTCTTCTTCATTATCACACGAGAACGGAGTCACCAGTTAGCCGCCGCGGAGAGTAAATAGGAAACCGCCCTAGGCAACTCTTCTGATTAGGCAAGGATCACAAGAAACTTCTGTGACCACCTGCGACAATATATACAGGCAGGACAAACAGTTTTTTTTACGCATAATTATATTTCACAAATAATTTAAAACCAAATTAATGATGATCTGATCCTATTTTCCACCGTGATATTGAGAGAATAATTTTTAATCAGTTAAAAAAGATTAAATGTGCTGACTCAGAAAAAAATCCAGCGTTTTGATGCCCATCTTTTCTCAAACTTATGTTTTGACCAACCGGTGGTTTTTTTCTAAAG
This sequence comes from Allodiplogaster sudhausi, assembly GCA_945643635.1. Taxonomy (NCBI): domain Eukaryota; kingdom Metazoa; phylum Nematoda; class Chromadorea; order Rhabditida; family Diplogasteridae; genus Allodiplogaster; species Allodiplogaster sudhausi. Next base: position 7,460,599 of record CALZFC010000006.1, on the reverse strand, counting down.
GTTGCTTCTTTAAAAGCTCTTTTATAATCCGAAGACCGATCCTGCTTTTTGGCTCTCTCGATTTTTAGATTAGGGCATGTGAGGGTGATAAGGGAGTGATTTAATGTCTTGTCTTGCTAATGGCTTCGGTGACCACAAGCTCATTGCAGTGATTGCAGGATTGCGGCGAACCTCGAGGACTGTACACCTTCCTCATTCACGGGCCTCGCCTTATACGGGTTCTCTCTCTCTCCTGCCGCCTCCTTCATCCCTTCCAGCCTTTCTCCCTCTGCTGCCGCCTCTTCCATATCTCTCTACCGTCTTTCGTGTTCGTCTTAATCAAGACTCTTTCATCTCCCGCCTGCCTTCTCTTCCCGACTGCCAGTCCCTCTGCTATTCCCTCAACGTCTTTCAACAATGCTTCAACACTTTATCTCCGCCTTCTCGTTTCACCCGCTCGTCTTTCTTCTTCATCTTCTACTTCTTGTACTCGTCACTCTTCCCGTCCCCTCCGACTCTTCCTTCCTCTACAATCGTACAGACGCAACTGTTCTTGGCATGCAGCAAGCTGAGGTTTTTTCAGCCTTTTAAAAATGTTTACTTTCATTATATCTTTTTACTTTTATAATTTTTTTTTATATCCCAGTGATTTTAAACTTCTCATACTGCTATATGTATATGCATATGTTGTTTGCGAAATGATGAACGCGAAATTCCAGTGCCCGAATAACATGTACATACATTAACGCATACTACAGACTTTGCATCATCGCCTGAAGCGCGCTCCAGCGGTGTGGGGTGCGCCCGCTCCGGACTACCGTAGTGTCGTCACGCTTCCAGACAGTAGCCCGCGTTATCTTTACACGCTGCTCTTTGTCGACTCGAGAATTGTTAGTGATGGCAGTAAAATTCAACCTTTCTTCAAGTGTTGAAAAAATTGCGTGTGGAAAGGTGCTTTTCAAATTGTCCCACACATATGACCTGCTGAAAACTGTGAATTCATTTTCAAGATGGAACACTACGACAACGACTTTCTGCGTGCGAAGGCCAAAGTGATCCAAGTCGTCGAAGAGGCGAATCGGGTATGTTGCTTAAGGGGCTCCAAGGACCCAGCGGTTTGTATGCGGTGCTAGGATCCCTAGGTTTGTAGGCAGCAAGTTCCAAGGTTCCGATTCATATATTCAATTATGTTGCTTTAGAAAAGTGATGATTTAAACGTAAGAAGAAAAATATCTGCATAAATAAAACAAATATTTCAACATCATATTAGGCTGTAGAAAGTTGTGACATTAAAAAAACTTCTTATTTATGAAACTTAACTTTCCTCATGGCGCTCCACTGAGTCCGTTAAGCTGATGACATAAACAGATTGAGTGATAATTTTTCTTGTTCAGTATTTGATCCAGCTGAACGTGGCCATCGTCGTCTTGGACATTCTGCCGATGATGCGTGCTGACTTTAGCCTCTACACCTTTCAAGAGTTCCGCAATCAACGGTATCTATTTCAATCCATTTCACGGGAACATAGAACTTCCAACGAGCACAGAACATAGACAACAACAGTTAAATAATAATAGACAAACATAAAACCACCTACCAAGTCCAAAAGGCTAAATGATACATCTAATGTAGTATACAAAAGAAATTTAAAAAAAAATTAGAAATGTAAATATATAATTATATTAATAGAGATTAATTAATATATAATGATAACATCCCTCTCAACTATTCACAATTGAGCCTCGCTCGCCTCGCCGACCACGACTTCGCCGTGCTGTTCTCGTACAAGTACGCGGGCGGCCTCGCCTTCGTCGACGGCATGTGCTCGCCGCAGTCCGTCATGCTCTGCGGGGTCAGGGGTTTCTTTTAATTTTTATTTTTTAATATTTGTATTTTTTCTGGATATTTTGATTTTGATTTTTTTTTCCTTTTCAAGTGTTTTTTTTTTTAGTTTTTTTTCTTCTTTTCCTTAAAACAATTGCTTTATCACTAAAAAATAATTGAAAGATTTAAATTTTAATTATAAAACAGATACAATGTCACATTTAAATTGAAGATTTCTGTTCTTTTTAATGGTCTTAAAAGTGCCTCTGCTATTCAAGTTCTTCCCGCAAGAACCGAAAGCGATGGGCGGCATCTTTTTTCACGAGATTGCACATCTACTCGGAGTCCCACACAAGGTGCGCATTCTCTCTCTCTCTCACTCTCTCTCTCTCTTTATCTTGTCTCTCTCTCTTCCTCTTTCTCTCTCTATTTCTTTCTATCACTCTATCCCTCTCCTTCCTTTCTTTCTTTATTTCACTATCTTTTCTCGCTCTACGTCCCCTCTCTTTAGCTCAGTGTCTCTCTTTCCTACCTTCTCGCTATCTTTCTCCCTCTTTCCCTTTCTCTCTCTCTCACCCTCTCTCTCTCGATCTCCCTTTCTGCTGCAGCCCCTGAACTCGACAGTCTACGTGCCCGACTGCGAGTGTCCGTCTCAGAAGCGTCTTCTCCGTCGTCGCTCCATTAAAAGCCATCCAAGCAACGACGTCGCCAACGAGCCCGGCTGTCTCAAGATTCCGTCAGTCAGCGAGGGAGGGAGAGAAAGAAAGAGAGAAGAAAAAAATGATAATCAGATACTCTTTATCCGCCATATTCCAAGCTACGTTATTATAAGAGATATTTTAAATATCAACAGAAAATCGGTTTAAAAATTACAAAATATTTATATGTTTAGACTGACCTTCAATCTTCAGACTTCGCAACGAACACGTTGAAAATTTTCTAGATATAGGCATCTCAATTTGATGGGAACCGCCTGTTCTTTACAGGATAGGAAAATAATCCAAATTTATTTTATCGGCAATAAGAGATATTTTAAATAATAAGAAAAAAGTTCTTTTGAATCTCTTCATCACAAAAACTCTGTAATGCCAGGACTACTTTATCACTTCTTTCTATTCACACTTATTCTTCTTTTAACTGTTCTTTCCTCGACATTCGAGTTGCTCGAGCAGCTCCATCAACTTCTAGTAATGTTCTCTGGAGCTTCATCAGGCCTCGCCTGCTCGCTTCCTCTCTCTCTCTCTCTCTCTCGCTCTGAGTTTCGCTTCTCTCTCTCTCAAACTAACCACAATTCTTTCCCCTTATATGCCTCTCTGTCTCTCTGTCTCTCTGTCTCTCGCTCTCTCTCTCTCTCATTCTCTCTCTCTCACTCTCTCTCTCTCTCGTTTTATGTCCTCTGTGATTCACGGAGCAGACCTCTGTCCGGGCGACTTAATCCTCTTATGCCTTGATCAATTTCCATCTACTTTCATGTTCGATCTTTCTAAGCGCGCCTCATCGTCAGAATTGGCCACAGAAGCATCCTCTTGCATTGTGCATCAGCATTATTTATCTTTTTACTCGATGTATTATTATATTTATCTGTTTATAAAATTGGAGATACTTTAATTAATATATTACACAGCTTCCACAAGAAAAATTTTTACTGCTAAAATTTCAATTTCGCAAACAAAAAAAACTTTGAAAAGAATTTTTATATTTCTTCTTCGTAATAGTTGCAAAGCGCCCACCCTCCGATTCTTTCACCCTCGTACCCTTGAATTGGAGGTCTTTGAATTTGGCTAGCTCGTTGAGGAGGGGATTAAGTGTGTGGCGTGGAAAGACTCTACTCAAGTAGTGTGCGTGGGAGTCATGGATCTGTAAGCCCACTTAAGGGGTCGCCGCCCCGTGTAGCTGGCAAATATTTGCACGCCAGGTCATTGAGCCAGCATATTTACGTGTGAATACTGTAGGCGTGAAGAGGGAGATGGCGAGAGAGATGCGGAAGAGGGAGAAAGGAAATAATAGAGAGAGAGAGAGTAGGCAAAGAAGAGAGAGAGAGAGCAGAGAGAAAATCAGAGAGAGCAAGAGAATGAGAGTGAAAGAGAAACAGAGAGAGAGATAGAGAACTCAAAGATTAAAGCGAATTGTAGACACCCATACAGACTACCTTTAGACTCGCGCTTTTTCGTTCCCTTGCCTATGCCCGTAATGGATACACGTCTTGCAAAGACTCTTGTTTCTTGCTGACAAGTCTTGTGAGTTGTCTTGATTACTCTTGTATTCGACCCTGCAGTAACCAAGGAAAAAGTAGCGCCGTGCAAAGGGAATCTAAAGCGCTTGCCTACTTAGTAGAGGATTAACTTGTGTGCTTGCAACAGATTCTTTCTCTTTTGTACGACTGCCACTAGTTTTGAAGGTGGAGAATAGAGAGGGAAAGGAGCAGTAAAATAGAGTGAAAGGAAGAGAGAGAGAGACAGAGAAAGAGATAGACAGAGAAAGAGAGAGAGAGAGAGAGAGAGAGAGAGAGAGATGAAGAGAGCGAAATCGGCCCCGATTGCACAGCAGGAAGCCTCACTTTTGGTTGGCGCGCTATCTTTTTTCTCTGCTTCTCTCTTCATGATCGTGTGTTGTATTGCGATCTCATTCTTCGTCATTCTTCATTGGCCATTCGTCTAATGTATCTCCATCTACCACCGTTATTGCTCACCATAGAATAGTGCCGCTTCCCAATTGCTCTGATCACCCACCACTTTTCATGATTTGGAAAAAAAGTATTTTACGACTTGACATCGGCTTCTTTTCCCGCGTCTTTCGCTTTACGCGCGTCAGGCTCTCTACAAATTGTCCGTTATCCCCTCAAGACCTCCCATGACAGCGCTGCTCTTTGCTGCCATGTCTACCACGCACACACATCTGTTACCAAATTTATGCTCCTCCCTTCCTCCCTCATTTTCCCTCTCTTTCTCTATGTCCTTCTCGCCTTCTCTATCTCTCTCTTTCTCTTATTCTCTGTTTTTCTTGCATCCTACCTCACTCTTTCTCTCTGTCTTTCTTGCATCCCCTCTCTCTCTCTCTTTCTCTCTGTCTTTCTCTCTGTCTTTCTTGTTTCCTCTCTCTATCTCTCTCTCTCTTTCGTTCTCTGCCGCCTCACTCATCTAGACGCTTTCTTTTGCTCCCTTCCCTACCATCCCTCCAGCTCTCGTAAGACTCCAAACCAAGAGCCGGAAAGAGGCGATGAACACTGGCTAATAGCCCCCCCCCCTTTTGGCCTTGCTGTCCTTCTACAAGACGCGTACGAGAAGAATCGATAATTAGCAAGCGCTTTCTCCCGGTGGTTTCCCCGTTCTTGAAATAGTTATCAACGAACTAGGAGGAGGATCTATTGATCAGTTAACCGCTCATAACGTTGTGATATCACTCTTTAATACATATTCGAGAACGCTTATTCATTATATCAATGTCGTACACGTTTTTTTACACCTTTTCCGTCGACAATGCCTTTTGGGCCGCCTCTCGTAATAAAAAAAACTTGCAGAAATTGTTTCCTTTTTAACAATGTCATCTTTAACTCTTTCTTCAACGTGCTGCAATCGGTGTTATATTATTGCAATTTGCTCTTAAAAAAAGTCGGAATAATGTCTAATATATATAACAATAATATTATTGTAATAATTGCATCAAAATTTATTTAGTATTTTATATTTGATTTTAGAGGCTTTGATCACGACTGCACGGCGCAGCAGTTCGTCAACTATCTGCATAAGAGTCGCTGCGTGCGGACTGAACCAATCGAACTGATGAGGTAAGAGAGAGAGAGAGAGAGAGCGAGAGAGAGCGAGAGTGTGATAGCTGAAATAGACGCTTAAATGTACTGAAAATGAATAAATGAGCAAATATCTGAACACCTTTAAAGGAGCATGAAACTCAATCGTAATACCATTATTTGAATTATCCAGGCCATTGTAGTCGCCTATCTCTAAATCACATGCTCTCTCGCCCTTGTGTCAGGCAAAAGGACGCGAATTCAAACATGAGTTTTCCTTACTCCTTTCTAGGAGCACCTCGCCCATCTGCGGTAACAGCGTCGTGGAAGGGGACGAGCAATGCGACTGCGGCATCATCGAGACGTGCACGAAGTGGAACTGCGACCCGGCCTCCTGCCGCTACCGTATGCATCCGGCATGGCTGGTTCGTGCCAGGACCCTTCTTCTTAAGCGCAGGCTTCAGGCAGAGCTCCATGTCAAGGGTGGCCACTTCAAGAAATTGAACATTATCAACTAAAAAGAATCACATTTAAAAAAAGAAAAGTTGCCCCAAAACTTCGACCTCATAAAACAATATTAAACGGGTCTGCCCATCATAAAACGAGTAAAAACTAAGATTATAAATGATAAAGAATAACCGCATGCATGTACTCTGTTGTTTTGTTGATGCAAGGAACGATTTTTTTTATTATACAGGCGCTTTCCTTGTTGCATTTAGCTCAGCCCAAAAGTCCGTTGATGTTGCCTTCTGTCTCGGACGATCTACACTTATTGTCGTGTTCCTCACTCAATTATTTGTAACTTTTATTAAAATTTTCTTTTGCTTGCGAATGTGGTTTCATAACTAATCGAAAAATATGAAGAAAAATGCATATGTGTTGGACAAAACGAGAGAGTGTTGTCTATTTTCTAGAGAAAAATTGCAAGAGTGGAAACATGGCAAAGATTTGGCGGTTTATTTTGAAATTCAATATTGCACGGCTAAGGGCAAGCTCTGAGTTCTTGCTTATTTATCCTTTTTCTCGTGTGCTTTCGTCCCATTTCCGAAGGATCATCTAGAGGTACTTATGAAAGATACTTAAGATCCGTCAAAAGAAGTAGCAAAACAAGCTACTTGGCATCCTAAGGAGAGAAAAATGCAACTTGCCTTGTTCGTCTCCCGTTTCTCTTTCTACACGCTCTCTTTCTCACTCATTCCTATCTCTGCAACTCTCTCTCCTCCTTCTCTCTCTCTCTCAATCACTCTCTCCTCATCTCATTCTCTGTCTCTCCTTCTCATTCTCTCTCAATCTCGGTCACTCTCTCTCTCATTCTCTTTTTATCTCTGCTACTCTCTCTCTCTCAATCTCTGCCACTTTCTCCCATTCTCTTTTTAACTCTGCTACTCTTTCGTTCTCAATTTCTGCCACTCTCTCTCTTATTCTCTTTTTATCTCTGCTACTCTCTCTCTCTCGCTCTCTGCATCCTCCTGCTCGCCGCAGTCTCCGCCTTCCCACTATAGCCATCTCTGTCTCTCCTCCTTTACACACGCCCGCCGCGTTCAGCCATTGAAGAAACCGAAAGTCCGCCCGGGAGAAATGACTCTTGCTAGACATCGAACTGGACGGGCTTTCATTTTTTTAAAGCTGTTCCGACTTCATTTATAATTTTTTATATAACGTTTTCCTTCAAATATTAGACAGGCAATTGATTTTTGGCTGGAATTTTATTAACGTTCCCTAACTTATGAAGTTCATGACCTTCAATTGCAGTAATTATGTACATTCTAGATGCATTTTTTCGCGAGAAGATGTGTGCGAAATTACCCTGAAGGATGTGTAAAAGTATTTTTCGCCTCTTGCTCTTCGTTCTCTATCTCTTTCTTTCTCTCGCTTTCTCTCTCTCTCTCTCGCTTTCTCTCTTCTCTCTCTTCTCTCACACTCCGTTTATAGTTTGTGTGAAGATGGTTTCTCACTTTTTTATGAGACTGAAGGTCTTAACCCTGGCACCATAATGCGGCTATAAAGCGTCCCCGAATAGCAAAAGGCTCGAATTCTTCGAAGAAGAAACGGCAGAAGAGAGACATGAGAGTGTTAGAGGAGAAGAGAAAGAATGAGAGAATGTTAGAGAAAAAAATGAGAGAGTGTTAGAGAAGTGAGAGAGTGAAGGGAGGCGAGAGAAAGGCTCGCTCGGTGGCCACTCCTGCCAAGGCAACAACCCCCCGGAGGAGCATTGGCCTCGCTTGCGTGAGAAAGACATGTATTTGTGCAGCCTTGTTGGCTCTTTCTACCTTTTGGCTACTTCAACCTTCTCCCTCTCTCCTTCTCTCCCTCTCTCTCCCTCCCACTTGCTCTCCTTCTCTTTTTCTATCTCTCTCTGTCTCTTCATTCATTCACCTATCCCCCTTTCCTGCTAGAATGATAAGTATTATCAGTAGCCTTGTCCTTCTGTGTATGTATGTACATATGTATGTGTACAAAGATGAATTACGATGCCTAATTGTAAGTAAATGCATGTCTGTACAGCAGTTAATAACGACAAAGTGTATGCGAATTCTATCACTTGCGAATCATTTGTCCCACCTTTTTAAGAGAGGATGCCAGTAAGACTCGAGCAGGGCCCTATTATGACCTGCCCTAGGAATTTTTTTTCGAATTTCTTAACCAAAATTGGTTATAATGTACAACTCGACGTGGTGAACACAATAGTCTGTATTTCAAAGGTTAAAAAAATTTTCTGCGCGAGACCCAGTACCGTAATCTTATAAATTCGATTGGTCATAAGTCGCTTCCAACTTATTATTAGACAACCATCGAGCTATCATTGGATAGCTTATTGAACGGGCTTTAATTTTGATCTTGGACGATATTTTCTAAAAATTTGAATTTAGAACTAAAACACGGCCCTAAACATTTTCAAAGGAGCTTTTGACCAAAATATGCATTTTGTGTTCATTTCCACAAAACCGCTCCAGCATATTCTTAAAGTGCTTGAAATTTGCTACAACATATGTCTTTTTCAGGAAAATTGAAGGTACCAGGCCTAGATTCCGAAGCTCTTGAACATGATCCTGTGTAAACTGTAACACCGTACAAGCGCATTCTTCGATCCATAACTGCGCTCAATGTCAATATTATAAAATCGTAAGTATATCATCTAAGAGCTCTCACGGAGATCTTCATATGTTACATACATTATTTTATTGAAAAGTTTCAATTTATATGGGTAATTTCGTTATGTACAATTAGAAGGCTTAAAAAACTACTTTAAAAACATTTCCGCCTGTCGAAACATACATCATAAGAAAGAGGATGAAATTTATTACAAGATGAACCCCTTTCATTGGAATTCCATGCATACGATCGTTTGTTATAAATTATAAAAGTAGTGCCAGTAGCGTCGCTGTCATTTTGCCCAAGATTTCACATTTTAGGTTATTCGAATTATAATATTCCAATCCTTTTTTTCTACAGTTTTTCCATAAGGCCTTGTTATCCTACTCTTATGGCTTATAACAAACGATCGTATGCATGGAATTCCAATGAAAGGGGTTCATCTTGTAATAAATTTCATCCTCTTTCTTATGATGTATGTTTCGACAGGCGGAAATGTTTTTAAAGTAGTTTTTTAAACCTTCTAATTGTACATAACGAAATTTCTCTTATAAATTGGAACTTTTTAATAAAATAATGTATGTAACATTTGAAGATCTCCGTGAGAGCTCTTAGATGATGTACTTACGATTTTGTAATATTGACATTCAGCGCAGTTATGGATCGAAGAATGCGCCTGCACGGTGTTACAGTTTACACAGGATCATGTTCAAGCGCTTCCGAATCTATGCCTGGTACCTTCAATTTTCTTGAAAAAGACATATGTTGTAGCAAATTTCAAGCACTTTAAGAATATGCTGGAGCGGTTTTGTGGAAATGAACACAAAATGCATATTTTGGCCAAAAACCTCCTTCGAAAATGTTTAGGGCCGTGTTTTAGGGCTAAATTCAAATTTTTAGAAAATATCGTCCAAGATCAAAATTAAAGCCCGTTCAATGAGCTATCCAATGATAGCTCGATGGTTGTCTAATAATAAGTTTGAAGCGACTTATGACCAATCGAATTTATAAGATTACGGTACTGGGTCTCGCGCGGAAAATTTTTTTAACCTTTGACATACAGACTATTGTGTTCACCACGTCGAGTTGTACATTATAATCAATTTTGGTTAAGAAATTCGAAAAAAAATTCCTAGGGCAAAAATTCCTAGGGAAAAATTCCTTGATCGAACGATACTGACAGGCTCTCTTAATAATACGATGTAATGAAAACCTGCGGGTCGTTAAATTTTACCTTTTTTCATGAAAATACCTTTTCCGATCCGTTAACAATAGCAACGAATTGCTAGCTCTGCTAAAGTTATAGGAATTTTTGAGCATATGCTTTCTGGCCTTTTTAATAATCATATGTAAAAAAATTGATTCATTTTGAGCCATCTCTAGTCCACCTGAAAAGAGCAGAGTTTTCTAAAAAGAAATTGAAAGAAAGGAAATGGTGTTACATGCATGTGTCAGATGGGATGTGTAGCATTAGTCTCGAGATCCAACACATTTTTTTTCTCCTTGCTCTCGCCATCGGCCAAGTAAAAAACTTCTGCCTGTTACACTCGAATATGCCGTCTGAATGTCTTTTCTTCTCTTGTATGCCTGTGCTAGCTAGAGCAGCAGCAACTATCGTGAGCAATGCGACACTTCTCCTCTTACATAGATATGTATATAGTAAAGTCAGCCCCCCCCCCCTTTTCCCCGTCTCTTTTTTTCTCGTTCTATTTAGTTCTATCTCTTTTTTTCTCTCTCTCTCTCCATCTCTCTCTCGCTCTTAATTCCGATTGCAGTGACATCTGAGACTACTCGTGCTAAACGATCCGGGAATTAAATATCTTTTTTTTTTGGGAAGCATGAAAATGGAAAAAAAAAACAATTATTATCTTTTACATTGACCTCCTATTTGCTCCTTCTTCTAAAGTTGTTTTCTTTTAAATGTGAGCTCACGAAATCCTTCTACTAATTCGTGAACGAATCGCCCTCTCCTCTCTCTTGTTGTCCCCCCTCGGGCTATTCTTTTAAAGTGTAAGTAACGATTCTCGCTAGGACATCTTTTTTTCTACTTTCTATCTCTGTTCGTTCTCTCAATCTTTCTCTCTCTCTCTCTCTCTTTCTCTTTCTCTTTCTTTCTCTCTCTCTCGCTCTCTCTATCTCTCTCTCTCTCTCTCCCTCTCTCTCTCTCCCTAGAGCACCTGTCAGAATCTCTGGAAGGATATAAATCTGATTGCTCCGCATACCTCAAAGCTGCTGCCGCTGCCGCAGTAATCTCTCTTCTAACACTTTCCTTCTAAATGTCAAAGTTCCCCGCAGCACGCAAAATTGTCAACTTTTCTCACCCTTTCTTGTGTCATTTCTCTACCTCTACGTTGGTTCTGTCGCGCACAATTTCTCTCCCTGTCCCTCTCTCTCTCTCTCTCTCTCTCTCTCTTTCTCTCTCTCTCTCTCTCTGCTTCTCCATCTCAATCAAATTCCGTTGGAAAGGACCGAACGAGTCAGGTGGCACCTCTCAGCTTCCTCTGATGACTGATTTCCGCCCGGAGTTCGGGAGCAGACTGAGAGGAGGAGAGAGAAAGAGAGAGAGAGAAAGAGAGATGAAGTGAGAAAGGAGTAGATGTAAAATAGAGAGAGAAAGAAAGAAAGGCTCAATTCTCTCCTCTCTACTCTACTACGTCCGTTGCCACTCGTTCACTTGTCACTCTCCTTGCTCTCCCCCCCCCCCCTCCCCGGTTGTTGATTCCATTCCACCCCCATCTCTTTCCGTCTAGAACTTATGCCGAGATGCTCATTAATTATTAAATAATTTAAATTCATCGAACACAAATTTTGTTTCGCTGCATACTTTAATTATTTATAGATGAGTTAACATTGACATTTATAATTTATTTCGTGTATGTGGTTTAGGCGAAAAGTTAACAGAAAAGTAAAATCGCTTCACTTTTGCTTTTACTATTCACCGATCATCTTCGTGTCTTTTAGCAAATTAAAGTATAAAACTATATTAATTATATTGAAAATATTTATTTAAATAAATAAAGAAAACATCCAAAATCGTTCTCTTCAGTGGCTGATCGCGCTGGTGTCCGTGTTCGTGCTCTTCTCGCTCTTCTCCTGGACCCTCCATCGCCGTGGCCTCCTCGCCATGTTCTCCTCGTGCTACAAGAGTCAGCGGCCAAAGGCGTCGACTGGGGACGGTATAAAGGAAATTTCGTCGTTTTCTTTGTTGTTATAACTAAAAAATTGAAATCGGAAAGCAAAGGCAAACGAATTTCACACAACCCAGTGGTTAGCACGGCCAGGACATTTTTATATAGGGACTTTTTTTGATTTGTGATCAATGTACGGATGCGGTGGCTTGCTCAGATAATTAGAAATTCTTGAATAAAACGCCTCTTATGCTAGTATGAAATGGAAAAGAAATATAAATGTATTATATATATATATATATCATAAGAGTAAAAACACACAGGCATGGCCTCGGCGTACGCCTCAACTCTCCTGAGCGGCGACGATCTGCTGCGGAGCCCGTACGTTGCCCAGAAGCCGCATTCCTCAGGCCTGCCGGCCGCTACACGAATGGTCAGAATGCATTTTCATGGTTAAGAAACCACATTCAGTGCTCGGAAAAAAAATTATTTTAACAAGTAAAATATGTAATGATTTAAATAGTCTGCTGTAGCTACACGTGCTTAATTATTTATTTAAGGAAATAGAAAAATATTTAATTGAAACGCTGTGGACAGCTAAAGGATTGAAAAGTAGCAGTGCACGGCTGTGTTCATCTTATCAATATATCTATACATATGCAGGAGTAACAAGATGCTTCACAAATAAATACATTTTAAATGTCAATGGGTCCCGCCACGCTCGCCCTGTCATACTGTAGCCACTCTCTCCTTTGTGTTCAGCTCGAGAACGGCGTCGTGGTGCTTGAGCGGCCTCCGCGTGGCGGCGCCTCTGCCTCGGGCACTCTGCAACGGCCGCGACTTCCGCCACCGCCGCCGTAAGTTTTTCTATATTTTGACCCTCCCAGATTCTTTTAAACAAGTGTTTTCCCGCCATTTTCTTTCTCATCGTACATAGCACATATGTACATATAAATAGTCTGTTCTAGACCGAAAACATCGATCGCTGTTCAACAGGCCAATCATCACGGCTACGAGATTCCGATGAAGCGAAGTCATGATGTAATAATTTTTTATATAGTTTATTCGCAAACAAACGAACAGAGTTCCAACAATCGTCGGAAACATCTCAACTATTGCATATGTTGCTCAGAGCCAGCGCAGAATCACCTGTTTTTCTGCAAAAATTTTTTTATTGAATTAAACATTTCTTGAATCTTAATTAGCACGTTTTTGCTCTTGAGTCGATGATATAGGCTAAAAATTTTTTTTTAAATTTCTAAAAATACCTTTTTATAGAAAAAAATAATGAAATAACTTTCGAAATATATTTAGATGGCTCCTCGTGCTGAGCCCGACTCCATTTCGTGGAAGTTCGACTCGTTCGACTCCGACGACGAATTTGTGTTGCCCGTTCCGGCCGAGCCAGGTGCTGCTTTCTTCTTATATCCATTTTTTTAAATTTAGACTAATTTATTGAGTCTTAAATAATTTTTGTTGCCAAATTTACTTTAAAAGACACAACATTAAAAATAATTGAAATTATATAGCAAAGACAAACGATTGCTTGCAACCCGGTGGTTACGAGGCCCGCTATATGTTTGTATACTGAATTTTTCTCTGTTATATGATGCATGAGCCCTACTGTAGGCTTTAGGAAAAATTAAAGTGGAAAAAGTTACAGCATTAAAGGAGAGAAATTTGGGAGAAAAAATTGCAGATCTGAGATTCAGAGTGGCAACATATGGGCACATGGGAGCCTGTCTGTTCAAAAAAAAACTTTTCCCGAAATACATTGCTGCACTTTGTAACACATTCCTGTCAACTGTATCTATCTTTTACGGTTACAGGCGTGCCCTGCCGACCGAACTACCCGCCTACCGTACCCATCAGCCGGATTACGGTAGCCGCCATCCACAGTGGCTCTGGCGACACGCTCTGCACCGACTGCAGCCCCTCGACGAGCAGTTCGAACGACGTCAAACTTTGAGATATCTTATAATTATTAATTCTTATTACCTATCGATCTTGTTCTTTTTTGTCTACCGGTATTTTCCGCTGCCGCCGCGTGTTTTATTTGAGAGGCCTTTTCTTCTTTCGCTGATCACTCTTTCATCTTCTCTTTCAGCCTCTTTCCGCAAAATATCAAAGTTGATTCCCTCAGACACATCTCTCACTTCCTCACGCTGCCGCTTTCTCTTTTACAAATTTTCTTACACAAAAATTACGGGCCAAAACACGACGCTTGCTTTCCTTGGCTCTGTTGAAAATCGTTCTTCGATTATTAAACAGACCGCGGTTTGGATATCTGTGGAAATTCTATTGACTACAAATCTTTAATGTTATCCTTATTATTACTGACTCTAATTTATGGCGTACGCTTTCATAACCTTCTCTGTATTCTGACTCATTTATCATTTCTTCCACAACTTCAGCTAATATATGTCTGCCTCAAGGATTGATGCAATTTTTTTCTCTCGGTATTTTTGTTGGTACTTTTCTTCTTCCTTTAACTATGCTCTGGTCTCAGCGTTCATTGCCACCGCATAGAAACAGCGAAATCGAAATCTTTTTTTTTCTCAACGGTCTCTTCAACGTGTGATGTATTCCGTATGTTTGTACGATTATACCAATTGACGGAATTTGTCGTGACGTTTTGCTATCTTCGATTATTGTAAAAAATTCTGTTGGGCAATTTCAAGGAAATTACTGCCTCCTATATTGATGAATAAAATTAACCTAATGAATATACAACTGCTTGTTTCGTCAGTAGCCAAACAAAAAAACAGTTGTTTTATTATTTTATCAACCATTTATAACGCAACGGAGAATACATTGTTAACAATTGAAATATATTGAAATACTCCCAAGTATTTTAACACTTTAGTACCTTTTTCTAAATCGTTCTGCATCATAATCGCAAGAATCGGCACCAAACTACCGGGACAGCCTTTTGTTTATCTACAAGCAAAGCACACCATATTCTGAATTATTTTTTATTTAAAATAATTTAGAGGACAAAAAAATTCTGATATTATTCAACCCGTTGCTCTCTTCGACTGATTTTTAGTGAGCAATAAAATTTTAATTTAAAAATGACCTTGTGTGTCCACTACGATCTGGCCGAGTTCTGCGAGACGGTGAGAAGGGCGTATGCTTTTTTCCCGCTCTTGCGAGAACCTGCAACGTCCTTAGGTGTAATGGCAACAAAGATAAGTATACAGCGCTCTTCTTCGCGGAGGCACGCCACCAGTACCACGCCGAGTTCGATACGACCACAACGACAACTCTGGCAACAACTACGGTGAACATTCAGCTGAGCTGTGATTCGGAAATCAAATAATTTGGGCAAACTATAATGAGATTCAAGGTACTGCGCTCATGCGCATTGTCATTCTCAAGTGCTTTTCGCCGGTTCCATAATATTAGCCTGATCGTTTCGATTGGTGGCAACAATTCAGAAATAAAATAATGGACATCAATGGCAATAAATTGGAGTCTTTCACACGCGAACGAGCCGGAAATGAGATTATAGTGCGGGATGTACGCCAGACCCACGCCGAGGTCGATCCGACCGACACGACAACTCAGAAGAGCGAGGTGAATATTCAGCCGATCTTTGATTCGGAAATTTACTTATCCGAATAAGCTACACTTAAAGCGTAACAACAAAATTTTCTTGAATACATGAAGTACATGAGAATGTGCGTTTTATTATAATTGTCGAAAATAGTTCCAATTAAATTAATCTTTCTCCACGCGAACTGGATTTAATTTATTTTCAGAAGGGAAGCGACTCCACAAGGACTAGTTAGTATAATAACCGAGCGATCAAATATGACTTGTCGCTATTTATGAATTCTGGCTTCATGATTTGGTTTTTTTTCTTTGCATTTTAGCTGCAACCATCGTCGGAGTCAGCGTCCTCCTCACTATCATCATGGAATACAAAGGTGGCCAGATGGTCATCCAGAACACTGTGAAAAATGGGGTCGACGACTGAATGGTGTATTATGAAAATAAATTTGTTATTCTGTACAGTTAAACGTCGCTCTGTCAGGAAGGTTTGCATAAACGATATGCAAATTCGGGTGCAAATTACATGTATTCAATAAAAATCGGCCATACTCTGTGGAAATTTTCTTCATATTGGTTTTTTTGTTTATCCAGTGGATTATGCGACCCACTCGATATTACGAACTACAGTACTCTCCTTCATGGTGTTATCTGCACTCCTTGGTGTGAGTATGGAAGAGACACTTCAATTCAATCGACCTGTCGAGCAAGCCGGACTATATAATAATATTCATATTCATGTCGTCGTATTCACTTGCATATTTTTTTTTATTCTTGTTTGTTTATTTTTTTTTTTTTTTAACCATTTTTTGCTTCTTTTCAAACGTTTTGATTCATTGAATAGTCGCACATTCTGATTCAGTTTGTAGAAAATATTATGTTTTCCATTTGTTTTGCTCATCTGACTTGCCTATTTCTTTCTATTTCAATCTTAAAGCCTCAAGGGGAAGATCTTTTCGAACTTTTTGCTCCTCTCGTCCGTGCTTCTGACAATATTCTAAGAAACTCCACATCTTATCAGACTGTCTCTCTTCTCAAAAGTCTGTGAGATTGTGATTTTTCCTCATAAATTTTAACGATAGTAAATTCTTTGATTAATTGGTTAAACGGCACATCCTCTCAACTGTAATAGAAGCTCTTTTCTTCTCTGGTTATACCCCTGTCGAATGCAAGCCAAAGGGGCAGTATTTTTCTGATTTCTAGCCAGAGAAGTCGCAGCACCGAGTGTCCACTACGACCTGATTGATTGATTTATTTATTTACGTGACGAGCACGTTGGATGGTATATAAAGTGATGTGTTGATAGAATAACATTATATGGAAAAACAATAGTAATACGGCAAAAGCATGGTACAGGAGAAGAAGTGACAATTGGTGAGAAGGAAATAGAGTACTAGAGTGCATGGGAAGCCGGTGAAGAGAGGGAGTTGGGACTTTTAAGCTTTGCAATACTATTGAATGCTTTCGCAGCTCTGATGAAGAAGGAGTGGTTACGGGTTGAGGAGCGAGTGGTGGGGAAGGTAAGGAGGAAAGATAGCGAGAGTTACGGAAGTGGAGAAGTGGGGAAAACGGTCGGAAATGCGCCTATGGCCAAAAACGAGACGACGCGCGAGCGTAAAATCGAAGTGTTTACGACGAGACAATAGAGAGGGGAGGGAGAGGGACGTGTTACGAGCAGCAGGATCGGGAATATCATTAAGATTGGAGTAGCCGAAACAACGACGAAAGATAAAACGGGTATAATAATTCTGGAGACAAGTCGCAGCACCGAGTGTCCACTACGACCTAGCCGGGTTCTGAGAGACGGCGAGAAAGGCGTACTATGCCCTTTTTCCTGCTCTAGCAAGAGCCTTTTTTCTTTTTCTGTTGGAATAAACCTAAACGACTGTATATTATTTGGAATAAATTAAACAAGTTTATGAACATAATTGGCAGAAGAAACTAAATAAATATTATGCATTATATAACGAAATTATAGTCATGCAATGCCTACAAATCCAAATACATATTTCCAGGAAGCTTTTTAATCACTATTCACGAGGAATTGTGTTTCGCACGTTCACAATTCGCAATATTACTAGATTTCCACATCACATTCTTGGAAAACTCATGCAAAAAAAGCAAATTTATTATTCTGTTGGGGTAGGGTGCATAGGAACTTTCGAAATTCTTCCAATTTCGCAATTTCACACGTTGTTGTTCATTGCACTCTAGTAATTTATTCGTTTATTAATAATCTCAGAATCGATGTGTAGCTTTCCTGCCAGAAAAGGGATCATTTCGTATGACTTTCATCTTCTCAGCCGGGCGGGCCAGAATGGCTTCTTCTGTCAGCGAATTCCCTCCACGAGTGAATCCCTCCACGTCCCAACTATCCCTGTTTTAATCCCCTAATTCACCCTCCCGATTCGGATATGTTAACGCTGTCCCTACCCATCTTTCCTTCCTTTTACACCTAGTTACTTCCCAAATTTTACTTTCGCCACTCAATCACCATCTTTACTCCCCTCCCCTCCCTATGGTACCACTTTCCAGTTGATGCCTTTTCCAGCTAATATATTGAATTTGAAATTGGGGAATTACAAAATTGTATAGTTATTACGTAAGAGACATGAAAATAGTAAACACATAGGAAAATTGTGAAAACATGAGATAATAAATACTTAATTGAGAGTTTAACCGGTGAAATATTACAAACCCTGACAAATAAAATTTTAGAAATTTACATATTTGTTTTAAAAACAGGACGCCGTGAAAGTGCAGCCAAATCAGCGTTCTCTAATCCTTCTCATTCTTCCAGCGCGGTGGCCTTTGGATCGGCTGTCTCTTCTGCTTCTCCTCTTTGCTGGCTGCCTCATTGAGATAACAACCACAGCTCCAAGGTATGGGCTTTGCCTATTGTTAAAAAAAACTAGAGCTTAGGAAAATTAAATAAACAATGTTATATTAATCCCCTTTTTTCAGTGCCTCTGGCTCTCAAGCGAGTTGTGTCAGCAAGACTGGCACCATAAATTGCAACAGCACCACTGGCCATTGGTGCACGGCAGTCGTAACAATTGTCGAGAAAGATATCGACAATAAACCAACGAAATTCGATTTCTATCAGATCGGATGCTCTAATGGAAGCAACCAGAAGGAAATCCTGCCTTCCGAAAAGGGGACACTCAAATGCTTCAATGTTGAGTTTTGCGCTTAATGTCCTCGCTCATTCGAGTCTATTGTAGATGAAGGATCCTTATGGATTATTACGATACAACTGCTTCTGCAACAACTACGGTGAACGGTGTAATTCGCTGGACGAACAAAACGCCTTCTTCGCTGAGGTCCGTCGCCAGTACGATGCTGAGTTCGATCCTCCGACCACTACGACCACTACGACAACTCTGGCAACGACTACGGTGAACATTCAGCTGACTGTGCGCTGTGATTCGGGAATAAATTTACCCGAGTAAACTATTACTTGATCTATGATATGCTCCAGTGCATTTTCACTTTCAAGTGCGTTTTCGCCGGCTGCATTAGCATCATTGTTTCGAGTGGTGGAAACAATTCAGAAATAAAATGACAGAAATTATTGACAATTAAATAATTGTCTGTTCCCGCGAACGAGTCCTTTATTATGGTTATGGTGCGGGATGTAATTCACAGTGTGATAAAAAAAAGTCTTCTTTAAGGAGACCGGCCGCCAGACCCACTCCGAGCTCGATCCTTCCGACACGACAACTAAGAAGAGCAAGGTGAATATTCAGCTGATCTGCGATTCGGAAAGGAACTTATCCGAATAAGCTACACTAAAAAAGAGCAGCCATAAAAAAATTCTTGAATACATGAAGTACTGAGTGTGCGTTCAATCGCAGTCCCTTTAATCAGCATTATTTTATTATTATTGTCGAAATTAATTCCAATTAAATTATCTTTCTCCAGGCGAACTGGATTTAATTTAATTTCAGAAGGGAAGCGACTCCACACTGACTAGCAAGTTTAATAAATGAGCTATCAAATGCGATTTGTAGCTATTTATGAATTCCGGCTTCCTGATTTGGTTTTTTTTCTTCTTTGAATTTTAGCTGCATCCAACCTTGGAGTCAGCGTCCTCCTCACAATCATCATTGAATAAAAAGGTGGCCAGTTGGTCTTCCAGAACCTGGCGAAAAATGGGGCCGAAGGTTGAGTGGTGTATTAAGAAAATCAATTTTTTATTCTGTACAGTTCCACGTCGCTCTGTCATTAAGGGTTTCTTTCTTGACGTATGTATCTTAAAAAGGCCTTGGATTTTAGATCAAAGTGTTTCCTTGTTATAAATCCATCGCTTTCCAAGATGAAAATGATATATGTATAAAGCGTATGCATATCGTGGTTTGGCGCTTTCAATTAATTTCATCCTTGACAATAAACTATATTCAAATTCGGGTGGAAATTACTTGTATTCTTTCAAAAGAAATTGGCCATTTTCTGTGGGAACTTTCTTGATATTTTTTTTTGCTTATCCAGTGGATTATGCGACCCACTCGACATTACAAACTGCCGTTCTCTCGTTCGTGTACAAGGACTTCTCTGCAATCCTTGGTGCGCGTATGGAAGAGACACTGCAATTCAATCAGCCAGTCGAGCAAGCCGTATTCCCCAAGAAGTACTGCAATATTCATGTCGTCGTATTCACTTGTATATTTGTTTGTTATTCTTGTTTATTTATTTTCACATTTTTTGCTTGTTTTTTAAACGTTTTGATCCATTAAATAGTCGCATATTGTGTGCAAGTTCTGCTTTCATATTTGCTGGAATAAAAGATTATCTTTTCAATTTGTTCTAGCTCATCTGACTTGCCTATTTCATTATATTTCATTGTTAAAGCCTCACGGCGCGCTTTCTAACTTATTGCTGCTCTCTCTCGTGCTTCTGACAATACTTTTGTAAGAAGCTCCATTTCTTATCAGACATTCTCACTTCACAATAGTCAGTCAGATAGTGATTTCTCCTCAACAATTTCAACGATAGTAAATTGTTTGCCTTATTGGTTAAACGACACATCTTCTCCACTGTAATAGAAGCTCTTTTCTCCTCTGGTTATACCCCAGTCTAATGCAAGCCTAACCAGCAGTGTTTTGCTGATTTCTAGTAAGAGTAGTCGCAGCACCGAGTGTCCACTACGACCTGATTGATTGATTTATTTATTTATGTGACGAGCACGTTGGATGGTATATAAAGTGATGTGTTGATTGAATAACATGATATGGAAAAACAATAGTAATAAATATATATACAAAATATAAATATACAAAAGCATTCTACAGGAGAAGAAGTGACAATTGGTGAGAAGGAAATAGAGTACTAGAGTGCATGGGAAGCCGGTGAAGAGAGGGAGTTGGGACTTTTAAGCTTTGCAAAACTATTGAATGCTTTCGCAGCTCCGATGAAGAAGGAGTGGTTACGGGTTGAGGAGCGAGTGGTGGGGAAGGTGAGGAGGAAAGATAGACCGCGAGTGCGAGAGTTACGGAAGTGGAAGAAGTGGGGAAAACGGTCGGAAATGCGCCTATGGCCAAAAACGAGACGACGCGCGAGCGTAAAATCGAAGTGTTTACGACGAGACAATAGAGAGGGGAGGGAGAGGGACGTGTTACGAGCAGCAGGATCGGGAATATCATTAAGATTGGAGTAGCCGAAACAACGACGAAAGATAAAACGGGTATAATAATTCTGGAAACAAGTCGCAGCACCGAGTGTCCACTACGACCTAGCCGGGTTCTGCGAGACGGCGAGAAAGGCGTATGCCCTTTTTTCCACTCTAGCGAAAAGTTTTCGTCTTTTCCTTTTGGAATAAAGAAAAAAATTTTGGAATATATTATTTGGGCTAAATTTATCAAATTTATGTAATTTGCAAAAGAAATTAAATAAAGGTTATACATTATATAACGAAATTATAATAGCTTTCATCATGCAATGCTTAAAAATCCAAATATTTCCAGAAAGTTTTTAATTCACGAGGAATTATTTTTTCGCACGTTCACAATTCGTAATATTACTAGATTTATAAATGACATTGGTCGAAAACTCATTCAAAAAATGCAAATTTATTATTCTGATTGGCAGAGTGCATACCAACTTTCGCAATTCTTCCAATTTCGCAATTTCACAGGTTGCTGCTCGTTGCACTCTCGTAATTTATTCGTTTATTAATTATCTCAGAATCGATGTGTAGCTCTCCCGGCAGAAGAAGGATCATTTCACACGACTTTCATCTTCTCAGCCGGACGGGCCAGTATGGCTTCTTCTGTCAGTGAATTCCCTCCCCTCCACGTCCCAACAATCCCCTTTTTAATCTCCTAATTCTCCCCCCCCCCCCCCACCCCCCACCCGTTTCAGATATGTTAGCGCTCTCTCTACCCAGCTTACCTTTTACACCCAGTTATTTCCCAAATTTCACTTACGCAACTCAAACCATCTTTACCCCCCCCCCTCCCTTTCCCATAGTACTCCTTTTCGGTTGATGCCTTCTCCAACTAATAGATAGAAGTTCAAATTTGGGAATGTACGTGGAATAATTATCAAATTGTATGGTTATTCCATAAGGGACATGAAAATTAAGTCTAGAAATTATTATAGACATAGTAAAACAGTGAAAACATGAGGTAATATGTGAGAGTTTCAACTTGTGAAATATTACAAAACCGTAAAAATTAAATTTTCACATTTACATATTTGCTTATAAACATAGGAAGCTGTAGAAGTGCAGCCTAATCAGCGTTCCCTAATCCTTCTCATTGTTCCAGCCCGGTGGCCTCTGGGTAGGCTGTCCTCTCTCTCTTCTCCTTCTCCTCTTTACCAGCTGCTTCATTGAGAACACAACCACGGCGCCAAGGCATGGGCTCTTCTTTTTGTTTAAACAAAAAGATACGAGA
Source organism: Allodiplogaster sudhausi (assembly GCA_945643635.1). NCBI lineage: Eukaryota > Metazoa > Nematoda > Chromadorea > Rhabditida > Diplogasteridae > Allodiplogaster > Allodiplogaster sudhausi. The sequence goes on along the minus strand of CALZFC010000006.1, from coordinate 7,438,379 downwards.
GTTTAGGAGATGCGGAAACCTCCTTATAATCTTTTCAGCGCGGCCGGCCAACTGAACTGCTTTACCACGGGAGTCGTCACGAATTGCACCACCACAGGCCAGTGGTGCACCGCTCGGGTGTCACTTGTGAAGTCTGATATCAGCGGAGCCGCACCAACTTTCTACCAGGCTGGATGCTCTTCTCCAAGTGACCAGCAGGCAATTCGCCCTCCTGAAAAAGAGACGCTCAATGCTTCAGGGTTGTGATATTGCGCTGAATGTCCTCTCTCATTCTAGATTCTTGCAGATTTTGGAGGAGCATGATGAATTCATGCGATACAACTGATTTTGCAACAACTATTATGGCTTATGCAACGGCGATCCATTCAAGAATGACTTCTTCAATGAAGCACTCCGCCAGTACGACGCCGAGTTCAATCCACCCACTACGACCACAACGACAACGACTACGGTGAACATTCAGCAGAGCTGTGATTCGGGAATAAACTTACCCGAGTAAATTATTATGACTTGAGCTTTGACAGGCAGCGATATTATATAAGCCTAATGGTTTGGCATGGTTGCAATATTTCAGAAATAAAATAACAAATTGTTTGTAATTAAATGGTAGTCTTTTTTTACGGGAAATGCGATTATAATGCGGGATGTAATTCACAGTGTGATACAAAAAAAATCTTCTTCAAGGAGACCCGCCGCCAGAAGTTTGCTCCGACCAACACGACAACTCAGAAAAGCAAGGTGAACATTAAGCAGATCTGCGAATCGGAAATAAACTTATCCGAATAAGCTACACTAAAAAAGACACAAAAAATGTGTCTTTCTTTCTCCACACGAACTGAACGGCGAGATTTAATTTTGTTTTCAGAAGAGAAGCGGCTCCAAGAACGGCACATGGACTAGTTAGTACAATAAACGAGCAATCAAATATGATTGGTCGCAATTTACGAATTCTCGCTCCCTGATTTTCTTTGGTCCCCATCGTCTTATCCCTCAAACATTTTCAGGTGCAATCATCATAATCTGCGCAATCTTCCTCATTTGCGCCGTCGCCCTATTTGGTGCGTGGTTGCTTTCATGACTCGTCAGAAAGAAAAGAATCATAGGATTATAAATCAAGTAAATGTGTTCCTTGTATGTATGGATATTGTTGTTTTGCCGCTTTAATTTCATTCTAGCTCTATAAGCAATATACATATTCGGGTGCAAATCAGTTGTATTCTTTAAGGAAAAGTCGGCAATTATCTCTGGGAACTGAAAAAGGTTTGCCTTTTTTAAAACATCTTCGAAAGATACGCCAAAATTTCTTTAAATATCAGTGATACATAAAGATAAATAATATTAAATTCTTCAGGATCGGAAAGCAAGAAAGCCGTATGGAGGTACGCAAATGGTCATTTAGATGTTAAATGTTTTTGCATGTCTTCTATTTTATGGACACCAAGAATCGTTTAGACCAAGGACTGATGATGATCGAAGCCAAGGCACTCTTAAACACTTGGCTGGAATGCGATCGAAAGATTAAAGTTGGCTTCTCAAATATAGTTTTTTCATCAAGAAATCACAAAGTGAACAATTTTACATTTATAAAATTAAATCTTGAGGGTGAATACGGACTGTCGGAGGAAACTAACGCGGCCGATCTCATCAAAGGAGAAGAATTCGAAAAGACGTTCTTCTTCAAGTATGCAGTAACCATTAATGCGCCTTGAAAAGCAAGAATATGTAGCTTGAGGACGTGACGTAATATTTATCCCAAATGATTTTATTTATTGTATTGTATTTAACTATAATTTTCGTTCATTTAAAGGCCGTCGCAACACAAGGCCATTGCTCCCGGAACCAATGTCGAGGTCAAGGTCTTCGACCAAAAGATGATTCATGCCAACTATGTCACCGAAAACATCATCTGCACATTTGTGAGGGTTTTTTCGCGGGAGAATTCATTGTGACCCAACCTTGTTCGCTTTCATTCGCCTCAAGAATGTGGTTAAAATGAAAAGAATGATATGAGGATCCTGATGCTTCTACCGTTGGCGTCTGGATCAAGATGGCAGTTGCGGTGACGCCAGCTCTCATCGTCACCATTGACAACCAGCAGGAGCCTGCTGCAAACCAAAAGGTTTGTATGGAAGGATTTTGATTTTTTTCATTTGATAGTAAAAAAACTGAATATTACTATATGTTTAGTGCGGCCTGCTCGGCGAAAATCCAGCGGCGCCGAAGCAGAGTGCAAGTGCACAGCCCCTCAAACAGAAGGAACAGAAGACTCGCTTCTGGAATCGCCTCGGGAATCGCAAAGAGAATCTCTTTGCGAAAAAGTGCATGGAGGTGCTGTGATTTCATTCACTTATAATCCTAATAATATAATAAAGTAATAGAATTTTGAGACTAAATAAGATTTTAATTAGACTAATTCTAGGGCAAAATCATCTCCCGCCGCCAGATCCGGCTGACCGATGAGTCAAAGACGCACGAGTGCGAGCATCTCATGTACACCGGCTGGCCCGAGGGAGACATCCCGGATGACAGTAACGACATCTCGGCCAGCTGTTTTCTTGATTTTCGAAATCAATTATTGAGTTAATAGAGAGGATGTAAAAAAATAAAAAATTAGAGAAAAATTTTATTCAGCTTCTCGCAGCGTATGTCTACGAAAACTACACGTGCCAGAACAAGCTCATCATTATCACGAGCAAACCGTGGGTGCGGCCGAGCTGGAACCTTTGCGTTCACCCAGGTACAAGACTTCTAAAAAAATAGTTATAGAAACAAATTATTTAAAAAATTTGTTTGTAACATTCATCTTCAGACACTCCTCAAAGCAGCTTCCATATGTCTCTGCAGCTCAAATGTTGGCATAAATTTATTATTATTATATATATATATATATATAATATAGATTTATATTAACCATTTAATCGAGCAACCTTGCGATGCCAAATCAGCTGAAGAAGGACCGTGAAACATTCGACCCGAATAAGAAGGTGCTTGATTGCAACGAAATCCAAACTGTTATAATACATGGAGATGTTTCGAAAGTGTTCTTGTTTCAATATTCTGTTAGGTAGCCTTATAAAGTATAAATAAACATTATTCATGTTTCTTGGTTGAGGGGTCGGCCGGCCATGCTACCGGCGAGCCGAAACGCTGTCCGGACAGATGCAGCCAGCGGCAGAAGAAGAAGAGCAAGAGGAGCAAGAGGTCGGGGAAGAAGGAAAAAGGGAATGAGGAGGAGAAGGAAGAGAGTGAAGGGGACAAGGATGAGGAGAAAGAGAAAGAAGAAGAAAAGGAGAAGAAAAAGAAGAAGAAGAGCAAGACGAAGAAGGACAAGAAGAAGGAGAGCAAGACGAAGAAGGACAAGAAGAAGAAGAGCAAGAAACCGAAGAAGCCTAAGAAGAAGAAATCAAAGAAGTCAAGAGTTCGGAGGACTCGGCCAGCTCAGATTCCGAGAAAGAGACGGAGGCTGCGAAGAATGACACAGCCACTATAAATAATGACCAGACGGTCATGATCGTTTAGAAAGAGAGAGAGAGATAAAGCGCCCAGAAAGATGTTGTTTTCTTGTTACACAATTCACAGAAAACAGAAAATGCTTAAGATTCTTTTTCTTCCATTTATTTCATTATTTTGAAAATTCAATAACAGCATATTTTCATTTCTGACGCTACTCAAAGTTCGAGTAGCGGGTATGGAAATTGATGGTTTCATTATGAAGCGTATATAACTACCAAATCATTCAGTTAAAAGAACTATTCAAGGTAGATCAAACTTCAAAACATCGTATGCCCAAGCATCACCCAGTTATTTGAATAAGAAATGCAGTTTAGTTAATGATATTCTTTCAGAAAATAGTAAGACTAATAATCTCTGTTTATGCTCTATTTTACCTTTTATCATATTTTATTAATTAATGCATGATAAAAAAAAACAAATAAAATGAAGTACTTTTTTTCTTAAAACCGGAAGCATTGTTTTTCTTTAGCACCTTCTTCAAAATCGTTCTGCATCATAATCCCACGAAGCTGCACCAAACTACCTGATTAGCTTATTATTTATCTTACAAGCGTTGCATTTTTCTATAGATTCATCGTTCTGAAATGTTTTTTTATTTAACATATTTAATTAGCACGAGCAAATTTTTCAACTCTTAACCGTCATCGATTGATTTTTTAAACGAATATTCAATTTCAAAGTAAATAAATGAATTTCACCATGTGATTCTTTGCAGCGGAATAATAGTTTTAAATTGGAATTGTTTTTATTCTGTAATCATTAAAAAATCTTAACATTACTTGTGATTTCTCTACTTTTATTCAACCCGGGACATATGTAGGTACATATGTTAAATATGCGGCATATTCATTTGCGTAGTTAAGCGAAGAAAAGATAGCAGGAAATTCAAGGGGGAATCTTGCAATTCTAATTTTTTAAATATTTAAATACAAAGCATGAGGTTTCAAACCCTTTTTATTGACCTGAGTGTGTAAATGAATCTTTTGAAAGGAATAAATGAACCTTTCCAAAAAATATGAGTTCTTCGAGGTATTTATTACTATCTTCGCATCTCGTTGTCCTCATCACTTTTACCCTCAGTTTCTACCTGCCTCGCGCTCACCCCTCTCTGTTCTCTCTCTCTCTCTCTCTCTCTCTCTCTCTTCTCTAGTTCTAGTCGCTCATTCTGTCTTCCCACACCACTTACAAGGGAAGCCTCTTTCCATAACATTGCCAATCGTGATCTCAGTAATTTTATTCTGTAAATCGAAATCATCAAAAAAATGAATCTTAAATTGCTCCATCCCTCTCTCTCTCTTCTTACTTGCTCCTCTACCTTTCAGGCTGCCAAGGCCGCTGAGTTTAACATCGAGTCTGTAAAAGAGTATGCTGCGTGCTTCAAGAAAAATCAGAACCCGACCTTGGGTCGAATTCTTTGTTCTCTTATTTCTTAACCTATCCTTGGCGAAAGAAATTTCACTCTCTCTCTCTCTCTCTCTTTCCTCAAAGTGGTCTTGTCACGAGAATAAAGGTTTGTTGCGTCATTATTTAGAGTTAAAATGGACTGAATGAATTCATTACTGCTGACTCTCACGTCAGAACTTGCTGAACACATGCTAAATATGCATGTCAAGAGTTTTATACGTACATCCTACCAAAATGATTCATAAATTCGACATTGACAATCAAAATATGTATATATATATAGCTCTATTCTTGCAAATAAGAGAAGGCAACAATGGATGAGAACTGTCTGTCATACAAAGTGATCGCTACCAGTAAGAGCACTCGAAATAAAGTCTAACAATAAGTTGCAGATACATGCTGTATCCAGGTTCTGTAACAGAAGCATTTCTCTCATTTTTGTCATTAGGGAACTCAAATTGAACGACGACATCGAGATCAATGACATGAATAAATTGCTCATTTAGCAGATGGCAGAAGTGGGCTTGAAAGCGAGAGAGCGAGAAAGAGAAAGAGAGAGAGAGAGAGAGAGAGAGATAGAGATAGAGAAGGAGAGGGAGAGAAGGAAATTTTTAAATTTTATTCATTTTCAAAAATTCATATGAAATCGCAAATGCGACGGCCGCAGTCTATAAATAATTTAAGACAGATTTTTCGATGATTTCGATGTATAGAATAAAATTATTGAGATCACTATTGACAGGGTTATGGAAAGAGGCTTCCCGTGTAAGTGGTGTGGGAAGACAGAATGTGAGAGACTAGAACGAGAGAAGAGAGAGAGAGAGAGAGAAAGAGAAATGTAGGTGTCTACTCGGAGAGATTATTAGTGGAGGCGGCTCGTTCGACTGGAAGAGTGTCCTCGTTGAGGAAGGGATTCCTTGGCTGGGGTGTCACCTGGACTTTCCGTATTTCCAGCCGCGCGTCGTGGGAGTCCTGAGGAGTCTCTGCTGGAGACGAGTCCGTCTCCTCCACTCGGTTCAGCTTGCCAGAATAGCCGAATCTGCAAGAGGATCTCTCTCTCTCTCTCTCTTTCTCTCTCTCTCCCTCTCTTTCTCTTTCTCTCTTCCTCTCCCTCTCTTTCTCTATCTCTCTTCAGCTCTCTCTCCGTCTCTTTTCTCCCTCTCTTTCTCCAACTCTCCCCATCCCTCTCTTTCTCTTTCTCCATTCCACTCTCTGTCCACTGACTGGTCATGAATGATGACTTTGGCGGAGACGCTCTCGATCTCGCTTGCCATGTTTGCGATTACTCTCTGGGACCACCGATGAGCCCTGCTGAGGGAGGAAGTCCGCTTGGCCGCGTCTCCATCCACATCTCCGTCTTCCACCACTGAAGAGAGAACGGGCCTATTCCTTCTCTCTCTCTCTCTCTCTCTCTCTCTCTCTCTCTCTCTTTCCCTCTCTCCCTCTCTTTTGTCTCTTTCTCTTTTCTCTCTTTCTCTCTCTCTCTGTCTCTCTCTCTTTTTTGCTCTCTCTCTTTCTCTCTCTCTCTCTCTCTCTCTCTCTCTCTCTCTCTTTCTCTCTCTTTCCCCCTTTCTTTATCATCTTCCTCCTACTCTAATATTCTCTGACCCTTCGCTTCCTCAGCGTCGACTTCGCCGTCAGCCACGCCGCCGCAGCACGCGGAGCGCATCCAGCGGAAGGCGCGCACGACTGGCGGACGCATCCCGGGCTTGCGAGGGAGCACGGCGAACAGCACGATCTGGCACGTCGCGAAGAAGCAACCGATGCCATTCGGGGTCTGTAAGGAAGAGAGAGAGAGAGAGAGAGAGAGAGAGAGAGAGAGAGAGAAAGAGAAATAGACAGAGAGAGGGAGAGGGGAGAGAAGATCTGATGGTGAGCCTTACTATGAGATAGAAGTCGTTGACGAGGAGGCCGTATACGAACCACTCGCTGGAGACGAGGAAGTTCGCGATGCAAAGAGGAAGCGGAAGAGTCGACGTGGCTCGACGGCGGATTACTACTTTCTGAAACGGGAGGAAGCTACATAGTTGGAAGGGATCAATTAGAGAGAGAGACGGAGTCAGATAGTTATAGGGAGAGGGAGAGAAAGTAAGAGAGATTGATAGATTTGTAGAGATAGAGAGAGAGAGAGAGAGCAAGAGAGAGAGAGAGAGAGCAAGAGAGAGAGAGAGAGAAAAAAAAGACTGACAATGCCAGCAAGCGGAGCAGCAAAGTCGGCGGCGTTCAGCGTCATGCACACGAAGCCGAGCGGATGGAAGATCTGGAGATCAATGCAACAGTTTTTTTTCTCACTCGAATCAGTTTCATTTTTGTTCTCTGCACTATTTTGCTGTCTCGCTCTCTCGCTCTCTCTCTCTCTCTCTTTTCTTCTCTCTTTCGCCTAACCTTATGATCGAAGAAGTAGACGCCGGCAGAGAGAGCAGAGCAGATTCCTATCACCGACGCCACTTTCAGCGTGATAAACAGCTGAAGAAGACAATCGTCAATCACAATGCTGCAATTAGTGACTCTATCACAATATAGTTAGTTATGTCTGCCAAGCACTGGCCAGCAAGACATTGCGACGACCTTGTGTTCTTTTTGTCAACTAGTTCCTATTACCGAGACCGAAAAGTATTCAGTGAGCGCTCAAAATCCGTCTCTCCGGCTCTCTCTGCCTCCTATGACTTTCTCTCATTCTCTCAACTCGCTCGCTCACACTGAATTTTGAACAGTCACAATGCTGCTGTCGCAGTCACAACATTCTTTTCACTCGCTTCGATTTCGCCCTCCTTTTTTCTGCTGACCTTCTTCTTGGTCATGCACCAATAGAAGATGGAGTAGGTGGAGTAGAGTAGAATCTGAGTGCCTGTCACGTAGAGAACCGTGTAGTCCTTCTTCAGGTAGCCGTACGCGAACCAGCAACTGCCTCTGCAAGAAACTAACTTTCAGGATGCGGGATGTTTTGACACCTCACAAAATTCTTATTCATTTTTTATTTCTTCGAAGTACAGCGCAAAAGTGGACGTGCGATTTATTGTTGGCTGTTTCATGAAGATTGCATCATAAACTGACCCGACCACCCCCATGAGAAAGGGCGCTCCGCTGATCTCCTTCGTGTCTCCTCGCTTCCAGATCTGCCGACATATCGGTCTACAAATATATTCCATGCTCGCAAAAACGAAAGAGATAGAAAGAGAGCGAGAGGGAGAGAGGGAGTAAAGTGAGAGACAGAGAAAAAAGAGAGTAGAGAGAGAGTGAGAAGAAGAGCAGAGTGTGAGAGTGAGAATGGAGAGAGTAGAGTCTGAGAGAGAGAAAAAAGAGAGGGCAGGGATACTGTTAAGAGAAGACAAATCGTAAAGAATCAGACTGACATGCCACAGAAGAAGAGTCCGACCGTGGTGAAGAAGGCGAGGATGGAAAGGCAGTTGAGAGCAGTGATGCCTTGGGTGAACAACTCGAACATTCCTCTCTGCTTCTCTTTCTCTGTCGTCCAATTATGTCAGTTGTCTGGATGTCCCCTTGAGAGTGAATTCCGCTCTCTGTTCAGCTAACTTTCCTTCCTGGACAGAAAGTCTACTGAATTTCTTGGTTGCGAAATAGTGCAGAAAATTCATGCGATCAAACGAAATACTGATCGAAAAAAGACAAGATGAAAACTAGTAGGAAGCTAGAGTCAGTGATTGAATTTCTGGAAGAGAGGAGATGAGGATCTTATGAGGATGATCTGTGGAAGGATGGAGAGTAAAATTGATTATGTACATATGTATGTATGTACATAATATCATGTAATAAAAAACATGAAAATTATTGTAATTAATTTAGGGAATGAAAGGAATAGAATATTGTTAGCAATCTAATGAAAGGATAAACAATCCGACAAATAATAATACTAGAACGCATAATAGTCATAGACAAATGAAAGTGTCGTGTCAGAACAGATACCGTATCATTTGCACTCTCACACAGCTTGTCACTGGCGTCATTCCGCCTACCTCTTACCTTTTTGTACCCGTTCAATCCGGTGAATTTTGCTTCAATTCGCCTATCGCTGTTGGCAAAACCGACGAGCGAGAGAGAGAGAGAGAGAGAAAGAGAGATAGAGAGAGTTAACAAGAGGTTTAGCGAGTATGATGAACCAAGGAGATCAGGAACCATGAACCGGAACCAAGGAGAAATTAGAGAAAAAAGAGAGCACAGTTGAACAGTTCCCTATTTTCTCTCTCACTCTCTTCTCTCTTTCCTAATGATGCTGAATATTTGGTCTATTTCAGGGATATCACTGATCTCCCACTCAACTCGTGACGTCGGCCTCTTTCCCTTCTCTCATTCACATGATTCTGCATGACAAGCTCACATGGTTCTGCTGCTCGTTCCTTCTCCTTATGCTATGTAGATATGTAGTTACATATGTATCTCGCTTCGAACGCACGTGAGCAAACGGTTCTTAGCTCTGTTGGTTGATTGACCATTTACCCAGGCATATGCCGGAGGATCGCGAGACCAGATGAATTCCATCGAACAGAATGTCGTTCTTTCCTCGCAGATATCCCCATTCAGCTTAAAGGATCACGAAAACGAATTTGAATTTTTTGAATTTGATTTACTATCTCTAAATCAAATGCTTTGTTGGCACGCACGTGTCAGGCAAATAGGCGCAAATGCAAGTTGTTAGCTCCTTTAAGGGAGAGAGCCGAGAAAGAGAAGGAAAGAGAGAATGAGAGAGAAATTAGGAGAAGAGATAGCTAAATTTGAAACTTAGTTTCACTTTGTGATTAACCGCTGCTGTTACCTTTCCCTGCTTCAACTTGGCGAATGGAGAAAAGTTGTCGGCTTCCGAGATCAAGAGCGTATGACCATGTCACATTGTGACCATTTTGAGCTGTAAATTTCGCAAAACTTGACTTGACGGAAAGTGTAACTGTTTGAGATGAATCCTCAAGAATGTAGAGGGGAAAGTGGAGGGGTCGTTCTTACATTCTTTGATAACGGCGAGATTTGCGCCTTGTGACAAAATTGTGTCCTTTTCGTGAGATGGATACTAAATCATGATCTTTTTTTGCTCATCTGTTAGAAGTGTGAAATGAAACAAAACGAGACAATGACATTCAACTTTACTTTTTTCTTCTTGGTTTTTGCCTTAAATGAACTCTGCGCCTAATTTAAATGAAGATTACTGTATTCTCCGATTCTTTTGTATTTTTTTCTCTCGTTTATGCTTTAGTAGGTGTGATATTTTTAGCAGCAGTTCCCAAACACTTGTAACTAGATCGTTCGCACGAAAGATAAGGGAAATTGATTGTGAAGGCAGGATAAAAAGAATTATTCAAATTCGTACATTCGATTCCCTTAAAGTAGCGCATTGGCAACTTTTTGTATGAAGAAGACAATTTCATTTAGAGTGACGCGACTACAATAGTAAAGATAGATTACGGTATTCCTGCTCCTTTACGTTGAGTGGGAATATCGGCGAGGAAAGGGCATTCTCTCCAAAATAATGAATCTGCTCCCGCGTTCCTCCGGCATATTCCAGCGTAAGTGGCCAATCCTTCTTACTGATTATGAGAACCGTTTGCACACGTGCGTTCGAGTCGCCGTATATACAAAGGAGAAGAAAAGAACAGCAGAATCATGTGAATGAGAGAGAGAAAAAGATTCACAAGTTGAGTAGGAGATCACTGATGTCTCTGAAATCGCTAAATAATCAGCATCATAAGGAGAGAGAGAAGAGAGTGAGAGAGAAAATAGGGAACTGTCCAACAGTTCCCTTTTTTTCTCTATTGTCTCATTGGTTCCCTGTTCTTGTTTCATGGTCTCCTTGGTTCCTTCTTCTCGATAAACATCTTGTTAACTTTCTCTCTCTCTCTCTCGTATTTTCCTGTTGAGTCGTTGAAAATTTGTTATCTGTTATAATGAACAGAAAATTAACAACAGTAGATTCTCGACGAAACATCAAATAATTATAGTAATATTTATCTGTGTTACAAAGTACATTGTAGTTGAGAGAAAAAAAGGTTCGTCAAAAAAGAAGAGCAAAATACAGAAAGCGGCGGCACCGGCCATGCCGAACGATACGCCAGTTGACGCGAACGTCGCTCGCCTTGCCTCCGAATCCCGTCGACTTGACAGACAACCAAGAAGCTATCGCCGACCTTCCGATTCGACCGCTGCGCTCCGGGCGGCAACGGCTTCAACTCCCTGCCGCACGCGATTGTGACGACAAAAGGCAAGGAATATCCCCTTCGTCTTACGACACGCAAAGTAATTTTTGTTAATTGTTGAGCGGGCAGTTGTTTGGATTTTCGGAATCCAGCATGATTGGCGAAGGTCAGTCACCATTTGCTCGACACCTGCGAGGTGAAGCTTCTGATAACGAGACGGTGGAAAAGGAATGGCAAGGTGATTCGTCTTCTTCATCTCATTAATATTGAGAATTTGGCTTCTTATGGAAGTAGAAAATTTTCCGCGGTATTTTTAGAGGTCAGAGGAGTACAAAGGAGCATACGGAAACTCTGGCTGGATGTCCTTGTCTATTTGAGGAAATTGTTGTGGGCTAGACCAGACAGAAACGCTTCAGCTTGGCCTTCTCCGAGCGATCTATTCGAGTAGAGCATGTGTGTATGTCTTATGATAGAAGACTTTGAGACGAAGTTCAATTTAAAATCGGATAAAATTGTTTTTTTTTTAAATATGAATTACTATCGATTGTTTTCTCTAAAAAAACAATTGCGCATCATAATTGTAGTGTCAGGTATATAAAGAATAAATGAAAAAATATGAATTGTTCATTTGTTTTACGTACTAACTTTACGGCCTTTCCTGAAATCTTCCTATGGAAATCGCTCTCTCTCTCTCTCTATCTCTGCTTCCGCTTCTTCCTCTTGAGAGAGTACCGTCTTGGTTCTTTCCTGGAAAACAAAAATATTACACTCGATCAAAAATGTATCGATTTTAAATGCTCTGCGCCCCATTGCCATCGCAAGGAAGCACCGACATCTGTTTTAACGGTCTTTTCAAAGTGTGATTTATTTAGTAATATTCTACGATAAAGATATCTATAGACATATTCGCCATCGGCAGAACAACCCTCGTGGAAATCGTTCTGCTTCATATACACAAGAAACAGCACAAAACTGCCGGAACAGTTTTCATTTATCTTAAAAGGGAAGCATTTTTCTACAATCAAACATTTTGGAATATTTTTATTTACATTAGAATAATTCGCTCGAGTAATAAAAATACTTCTAATATTTTTTCCACCCCCTACCTCTCATCTTTTAATTTTTTTAAATGAATATTCAAATTTTCCAGTAAGTGATTGATACGTCATACAATACATGTTTTATTTGAGAATTTATTAAAGTTAAAATTTCCATGCACACTTCACTCTACCTCATTCTGAGCAGATGTGCGTATTTTAAGGACTGCCGCGGCCTTATTTAACCAGCATGCCATATCATCAAAGTCCATCGTCGTTACATCGTTCGAACACCGTTGGGAATAGCGAAAGCTTTCATTAGACTTACGTCACCCTTCGAAGCCTCTCTCCACTCATCAATCCCACATTTCCCTCCCTTTCCTCTGCTCCCTCCTCACCTACTCTCCGTTCAGCGCCTCAATTGCAAAGAGCCTCACGCCGTTCCAACTCTTTTGCACTTTTCGGAAACTTTTGCTGCGTTTTATATGTACCTTACAAGGAGAGGTCACAGAAACATCAATTGTGCCTAATTGTCAACTCTTATGTTGTTCAGAAGCAGAGCGGAACCACCTGTTTCAGTAAGTGAAAAATATTGGAATCAAAATTTCTTGAATGAAAATCCTAACACCGCTCTTATCAAGAGGAAACTCTTCATTCTGTAAGGAAAGAGTTCTCGTCTTTCCCTTCTTCTTTTTTCTTTAGAAATGAGGCTTTTTTAATTAGCAAGATTTTTTTTACGAATTTAGACCGTTTGAATGATGCGTTCTTACCTAAATACGAGCGACACTTCTTACCCACTGAGCCACTACCTCTTCCCCTTAAATCCCGACCTCCGGCGTTCCGCTCTTACATATTCTTCGCAGACAACAACAATTATTTCATTCAATGAACAGTTAAAATTGGATATAATTTTGGATTAGGTAGTTTGAAAATAAGTATTAGAGGAAAATCATTTCATCTATGAATCTACTTCATCGTTGTTGGGTGTCTTATTTTGCACACACATGGCCGTTGCATCAGCTGTATGGAAATTCCAACAATAAAATTACTGCTCTCATTTACGTACTCAGTAATCTATACACCCGCTACACAAATCTTTCCTAACACGCTGTCTAACAAGTTTTTTTCTTATTCTGTTAAATAATTATTATGCACCGTTGTAGAACCACTGGTTTGATAATTATAAGGAAATATAAGGAAATCTATATCCTCGTTAGATGATTTTTGAAGCAGATGAAGGGGAAGAGTGAAGAAGCATGAAAAGAAATCAAGATTGCATATTCGCATGATATTTCATTATATTTTTTACATCATTCATGCTTCCTATTGTGATTGGACAATTCTGAAATCGCATAAATGACATATAGCATGATAAGAAATCCTTTCTCGTACTGCATTATTCCATTTCTGTCCAGAACACCTTACCAGATCTCTCTCTCTTTCTCTCTCTCTCTCGTGGATTCTCCCTTTACTTCTCTATCTATGTATCTTTCTGTTTCTACTTTTTCATCTCTCTTTCTCTCTCTCTCTCGCTCTCTCTCGATTCTTTACATCTATCACCATTTTGCCTCCCCATTATCCCTTTGGTCACAGACAGGCAGTCGCCTCCCATTTTATTTCTTAACAACTAGCGTTCTTTCTAATTGTTTTTATTTTTTTTTTACAATAAAAATTTTTAACACAGTTTCTTGGGCAGCCAACGATATACTTTATTGTGTATTTATACATTTATGTATCTCCTAGTGTTGCCCTTTCTGACGTGAGGTGAGTCTGCACTCCTCGTCATAATGTCGTCCTTAAAAACCTCTGTATTCGCTCCATCGAAGCGGATAGCGACCATTTGCAAGCCCCTTTCTCTTTCCTCCTCGTTCTCTCAGCTTCCGCTTCTTTCTCTGTAGAGAACCGTCCGTGTCTGCTTCAGTCCTTGGTACTCCTCTCGAGGAATCCAAAAATTATTTGAACTTTTATTTCATTCTATTTTAAAGGAGGGCAATCACCGACAAATAATTAATGCAGGTTTGAATTGCTGCGCCAACTCTTGGAAGAGACTTTCTCCTTCTCGCGTGTTATTTTGCAGGTCGCAAAGACCAGCTGATTGAAAAAATAACAAATGAGAGTGGGCCGGGGCACTTTTAAATCCCACTAATTATTGCAGTCCTTGCGAAATGTGTGGATCATAATCTTCCTTCTTCCCTTCGACCGCTATTTGTTATGTAAATGCCGACAACTTTTTTGTTGTCTTGTGTTCACATTGCTTTGCTAACGTCATCAGTGATAAGCCTTTTGATACCCCGAAGCGGATGCCCCTCTCTCGTTCTGCCTGCGTCTTATCTAGCTTTATGTGCGTTTCTCTCTCTCACTCATATACTCTCTCTCTCTCTCTTTCTCCCTCCTTTTCTCTCTCTCTCTCTCTCTCGTTTTCTGCGCGCTGTATTTCGTTCCTTGTCAGCACTTGGTCACAAACCGAATCATTATTTTTCTCCATTCCATTTCTGAACACCAGCAACGTTCAATGAAGAGACCATTCTTCATCATACACACTATTTACCAATTTATTTTTATTTTGTTACGGTTTGGCCGCCTATCTTCATATTACATCGTGTTCATGTTGGTTTACTTACTATTATTCATTACCACATGTATTAATCTTTAATTCCATAATAAATTCATTCATTCATTTTTAAATGTTTTCTTCCAACGCCTTAGACAGGTGCATGTAGTTCTCACTGCCTCTTGAAAGGCTTGAACTTACGATATTATATTGTTATGGCGTAGAAATATTCACCAACATCATTCATTATTTTCTCTTTCCGCACCAAAAATTGACTCACCAGAGTACAACGTTTGCACATTCTTTTTTCCTAATGTTAGGCTGTTTTTTTCTGCTTCGCTGGACTCCTTCGTCTCTAACTTTGTCGGAGGGCAGCAAGGAAGAGCGATAATGAGATGCACATGACTTGAAGGGGATGAGGAGGAGTGGAAAAAGGAGAGGTAGGGAGAGAGAGAGAGAGCGCGAGAGAGATGCAGAGATATTTGTATGAAGTAGGAAATATTTTGATCATACGGAAGCTCTGCTAAATTTGCCAACAAACATGATCCGTGAGGAAGTGAAAAAAAAAACTATGCTGAGAGAGAGCAAGAGAGGAAGAGAGTGCTAAAAGAAGAAAGAGAGGAAGAGAGATAGAGAAAGAAAGAGAGAGAGAGCCATAGAAGAATAGCAGAATAACTACTCTATCCGTTCTCGCTCTTCTCATGACCACTTCAGCATTGCCACTTTTGTCTGCGAGCCTTGCCCCGCCACTTCTCGCCCTCCCTCCCTTCCCTCCTTCCTTTCCACTGTTTCCTTCCTCTCTTTGAAGGCAAGGCCATGCCAAGTCTCATTTCCTTGTCTGCATTCTGAACTCTCATTTTCCATCCATTGCCACGGGCGGGCAAATGGCGTCCTTTCCATTCGACGGCTCAAAAGCTTACAATATCTTCTCTTTTCACATTTTTATACTTTGCAATTTACTGTATGCGTACATACATATGTGCACATATCTATGTACATGAATATTGTTTTGATGCAATATTATGGTGCCACATTCTACTTTTCTCATTCTACAAAGAGTTACATTTCATAAGAACATTGTTTCAAGAAGAGAAAAAGACACTTTTCATTCTTTAGCCTCGCTCGCCTTTTATTGTCTCTTCACACTTCCCCGGCTGCCTTGGGGAACGCATGAATTAAAGGGAAAAAAGATTGAGTGGCATCGTTGCAGAACGCCTTTCGTTGCAAAGATTCATATCGAGAGATTGAGAGAGAGAGAGAGAGAGAGAGAGAGAGAAAGGGGAGAGATGGAGAGAGAAGGAGAGAGAACGAGAAAGAGAGAGAGGAACAAAAATGGAGGAAAGCTACATAGTCGAAGAAAGAGAGAGAGAGAGAGAGAGAGAGAGAGAGAGAGAGAAGAAATTGAGCCAGAAATTTGTAACTGGCGAGGAAGAAAGAAAGAGAGAAATGGAGAATTATGCAAACGACAAAAAAGTTTGCCATGAAACGGGGTGAAAAGATCTGTAGATTTGGAGCGAGGAGTGAAATTGCAGAGTTTGGCAAGAAAATGAATGAACTCTTGCGCAGGACGGCTCGGAGTTCTGAAGCCAATTATCGTTTAGTTTCGAAAGCCGCTTGCATATCCCATGGCAACGCCGCATATAGGCTTTTACGTATCTAAAAACCAAAAAAAAAACAGAGCACGCCTCTGTAGCAAGCTAGTTTTTATTTTTATGTTAAAGTGTATGCTGGAGTCTTGAATCGGACAAGTGTAATAACTAACTATCTCCCACATCTTCGCGACTGTACTGGCTTTAAAACGCGTATTTTGTAGTACAAACGTATTTTTTGAATATACAGGGTACAAATTTAGGCGTTTTTTATGGCCACAGCTTTATTGTTTTTAGGCAAATTTATTAAAGCAAGATAGGGAGAGAGAGAGAGAGCTTTAGAAAAAGAAAGTGCAGATAGATAGGGAGAGAGAGAACAAAAAAACTAGTATCAACGTCGTCAACGTATTTTTGAGGTATCATACACATCGTACTCAGGACTTTATTTTCTAACTTCAAGTCCTTCTTCAAATCAAAACGTTCAAATCATGTTCCAAAGTATTGCCGAAGTGGTTCTTCATAAAATCGCCGAGTTGCACTTTTTTTCTAACGTTTATTTTTTTCACATTTCGTCGTCAAAATACATTTCAGTTAGCATTGCACACATCGTCACAAGAACTTTTCTAGATTATTGATTTAAACTCGTCGATAAAAGATATCGTGATGTACTATAGGTAAATATGCTCGTCTGAAAGCTGAAATAAGAAGTTATATTCATTTTGTGTATTTTGTCATTTTGTGTAGCAATTAATCTTTTTTGTCCATGCAAAGGGAGAAAGAGAGAGACAGAAAGTGAGTAAAACGGATTGACAGTGAGTTAGTTATATGCAAGAACATGATTTTCAGAGTAACCAATAGTTTGAACTGCTCTTTATTCCCCGAACTACTGCAATAATTCCAGGTATCAAGTACAAAAAAAAAAAGAATCCAAATATCACGGTGGTTTGCTGTGCTATCCGAGCAACAAGTATTTCGGTGCAGCTTTCTCTCCGCTTTGAGGTTCCTGTGAATGAAAATAAATTAGAAAAAAGCTTCGCAGAAATGCTTTAAGAAAAGTATTGGCGTAAGGACTTTAAGGAACTGAACTTTAAGTGGTCAAAGCCAAGTAACAATTTGGAGAGAAGGATGCTATTATTTTTATTCAAAAATGAAAGTAACGTCACATAGGACAAAATATAATAGATTCTGCAAAGTTAATCTATTTTCTGTATCCGGATTGCTCTGATTGTGAGCTGAAGATATTCTTGTTTTTCTAAGGATTTATCACATCGCTTCCTCGGCTAGGCTCATTGCCCTGGCTGGCATTGAGTTCTAATGCGGATTAGCTCTTGAAAGGAACTCGCGTTCTCCTCTACTTTGCAGAGCAGGAGAAGTTTGCTTCCTTACTCACGGTAAACAAGTCTCCTTGTTTCATATTTCCTTTATTTACTCATTGTCAGAAATTTTTTTCTTGTTCTGCCATAGTATTAATTTTTTAGTGCCACTGGATGCTCTAGTCGATCGATGTGTGTAATTGTCAGACTTTTTTTTAAGAGTTGACATCATTTTATGCATGCACGCTCTCTATCTCTCTCTCTCTCTCTCTCTCTCTCTCTCTCTCTCTTTCGACAGAGACTTCCGCAGTGGTCTACTATTGGAGCACGCACTGTACTCTGGCTGTTTTCTTTACTTCTCGTCATTTCTCTCTCTCTCTTTCTCTCTCTCTCCCTCTCACTCTCCATCACTCTCTCCTTCACTCTCTCCCTTACTCTCTCCCTCCTCTCTCTTTCTCTTGCTCGTTTATCTCGGATGGCTGCTATCCCCTTGGCCGTTCTTTGCAATTCGCTTAGACTTCGGCATGCAAGAAATCTTTCTTAGCTATATTAAGCCTACATTGCGATGGAAAAGTCGGAGACAGAGGCATTTAAAGAACAGAAGATGAGAATCAGTGATTTGCTTTGTCTAACTAAGACACTTCATCAACCATCCCAGAAATATGTGCTGTACTAACTTTCACCAATAGCATTATCAACGTCTGATTTCTTCCTAGGCATGTTCTTATACGTGACGTCATACCTTTAATACCTTAGATTAAATATACATACATATCTGCTTACAAACCTGTTCTAAAAATGCATGTACACACCGGTGCTTTACTTACATAGATTGTAAGTGAGGAGTAAAATGAGCTTGATATTGTTAGACTTTGAGAGTACTTACTGACATTGAAATGTAAGCTATTTCTGTATGTGCATACGAATAAGCTTGCTCTACTGTTCCTTTTTAATCAAATTCGATGAATTAAAAAATCAAGATTTCCACAAACTGTGACTTCTAAGCGCCAGTATTTTTAGGAATTGCAATGTTTTCGGAATAACAATGCTTTCGGGATAACGTTATTTTTTTATGTTATTTTTTTTACAACCATGATTTCAATGTGTGCATGTTGTAACTCTTACTTTTTAAGTACTTTTTTAAGACCTGGAAAAACGATAAGAAAAGCAAATGTCGGCTGTGGTCGAGAAGCTTCGCCTTCTCACGAGCCGATCCGATCGTTCCGAGAGCAGCGGAAAGAGCGGAAAGAGCGCAAGGAAAAAGTCCGCCGGCGTCGCCGCCACTCCGCGAACCCCCGCTTCCAAAGTGCGGTTATTTTAGAAGCCAAAAAAAACCACGTTTGAATTCGCGCCTTTTTGCCTGACACAAGCGCTAAAGAACAGGCGAGATTTTGAGAGAACTGTTAGGAAAATGCCAATAGATTACGGTTTAATTTCGTGCTGCTTTAAAATAAATGAATGAAATCTATCTCTCACTCAGTAAAGTATTAAACGCCGAAGAAAAACTACGTTAAAAGGATGGAGCGAATCTGCGTATTGATTTGATGAAATAAAAAAAGCGGAAATAGTAATTCATCTTATTGTTATTTATACATTTTTATATTGTTAAAAATGCAAAAAAAAACCATTCGGAAATATAGATGCACATCCTTTTAAATTCTGTATAGAAATGACCCTTCGCATATAATATATTATTCGGCAAAATCCATTATAATACAGTTTTCTAAATTTAACTAAAAAAGAAGCTGGCTATGTGACATCAGATATTTCACTTTCATAATTTAATTCATTGGTGTGTCTCGAAAGCACCGGTCTTTTAGCAATGTGAAAATTTTTATTCTTGTTATAAACAATTGAATGAAAAGAGATAAATACTTTTTGGAATGAAGACAATTTGTTCCAATTTGTCACAGGATCTCCAATTTCACGATCCGCTCTCGTCACTTCCGAAGCCGCTCGTTCAGCGGATTCTTGAAGAGATGACACTTCGCGACCGGACACGGTAGGAGAGATTTCATGATTAATTTTGACTTCGCGTTATTCCGAATTTAATGCCTGTTTTTGGTGCAAGCTCAATCATGACTTCTCACTATTCAGAGCTAAAAGACCCTGAAAATATCTTTAAAAATATTCCTATTGTCCATATAGTGCCTATAACGGCATCCTTTTTTTTATTTGAAATAATCTAGGATGAGTATTGATGGTTTTATATAGGATTGTAAAAATTGTTAGTTTCAAAAGCAAGTACTAAACCGGAAGGCGATTTTATTATCTTTTATTCATAATATGTATAAACATGATGGTTAAAAAAGGGCAAATTTTTCGATCATCTTTATGCCATTGCCCATAGTTCTCCATAGGACCCTGCTCGAAAGCTGGTTTTCGTGCAATAAATTCAAAAAAGTGTTATTGGAATTTGATCGCTTTCAAAAATCCTAATGAAAGTCTCGTTACATGAACGCAAATATTTCAACATACATACATACATATGTATGTATGTTGAAATGTTTGAAAAATGACTATAGCCATGGCAAAAATTAGCCAAGATTACATTGCCGCTCACAGTATTTCTCTTTTCTATTCCATTTTCTGGTCTCGCCACATGCTCTCTCTCTCTCTCTCTCTCTTCCTCTCTCTCTCTCTCTCTTCCTCTCTCTCTCTCTCTCTTTCTCTTTCCCTCTCTCTCTCTCTTTTCCCTGCTTCTATTCTCTCACCAAGCCTACCAGATGAGGTGTCTAATGACCAGTGTGGGCCGAATAGCCCCGATTCCACACGCCCTCGAATGGCTCTTTTTAGCATCTCTCTGTTTTTCTTTCTATAGAAGGCCATTGGCTACGTCTATTTTATTCTCTCTGGGAATTGTCTTGAGATATTTTTGGAAGTTTCTCTCAATTCTCTTTTAACTTTTTTGCCGCTTATTTTCTCTCACTCACTACCAAACTAGCCCTTCCCATTCTATTTTTCTATGTGATTCTCGGTCACTCTCCAGCTCTGTTTTGCCCTGTCTCTCTCTCTCTTCCCTTCCCCTATTTCTCTATCTTTTCCTTTTCTCCTTTCTCTAAATAATTTATTTCTCTCTCTCTTTCTCTGTCTCTTCGATACTCTCTTTCTCTCTCCCCTCCCCTCTCTCCCACTCACCTCCCTCTCTCCCTCTCTCCATCTCTCTCCCTCTCTCTCTCTCTCTCTCTCTCCCAACTGCGTCATCATCTGCTGTCGTCGGTCAAGAAGAGAAGCTGAGAAGGCTGGCCTAAGGGGACTTTTTGCCTCCTCCTCCCCATTGATCCGCTGCTGAGCAGGAAGCGAGAAGAGCCTCGGGCCAAGTAACATTGGGAGGGTGAGAGTAGATAGAGAGAGAGAGAGAGGGTTGTGAGGAGAGAGGAAGAGAGAGAGAGGCAAGAGAGAGAGCAATGAATTGAGGGTGATGATGAAGGAAATAGAGAGAGAGAGAAGTAGGAGGGAAGAGGGAAACAAGGATGAAGGAGGAAGAAGGAAAAAGCGCGTTGTTTTGTTTTTGGCCACGACTTGCTTGCTTTTTGCCAGTGCGTTGTTGAAGAAGTCTTCACTGAAAAAGTGATGCCAAGGAATTTTTTCTTTGTTTTCACACCGTTTCTAAAAAAAAAAAGTCAATGAAAGAGTTCTTCAACAAGAGAGAGAAAGGTAGAAACTAAAAGGAATGGAATGAAAAAGAATAAAAATTACGTTACAATTCTAGTTTATGTTCTTTAAATAAAAAACTACTAGGGCAGGCCATATCAATTATTTCATAATCATATTCTGGGGTCTACTCGCGGAAAATGATATAGCAGAGAAACAATTCGAATATGTATTTTGTTTAGTTTTAGTTTTAAAAAACATTCTATATTGTCAAGCCAGGTGGTTTTATATGATGGATGTGCCTATTAGAAGTTATTTGTAGTATCATATTCGGTAACAACTTTATTCATATGACTGTATTTGATGTGTTTAAACGTAGACTTTTCACATATCATGACGAAGAAGCCTAGAAAAGGCCTAAATTTGTGTTAATGTTCATATGTGCATTTGTGCGGAGAAAAAAAAATTGTAAGAAAAGAAGGATAAAAAAAGAAGCACAAAAGCTAGTCTTTAGTCGGAGAAGACCGTAGCGCTGTCGCACTTTCTGAGAGGACGTGGATTCGGCCTTCGATTAATTGCATTTGCCACTCCGCGGAGACAGAATCCGAGCGAGCTCGGTGCTTCCAATTACATGTCTTCTCTCTCTCTCTCTCTCTCTTTCTCTCTCTCTTTCTCTCCCTCTTTCTTTCTCTCCTTCTCTTTCCCGTATTCTTCCTCTCTCTCTCTCTCGCTTTCCTTTTATCACCCTCTCTATCTCCCTTCTCTTTTTTATGCCGAATCCTTTCTTTGTGCAATGTACAATTTACTTTCTTGCCTCTATCTCACTACTTTATATTGTCTACTGCCTCTCTCTTTCTCTCTCTCCTCCTCTCTTTTCCTTCATCTACCGATTGCAACATCTCCACCTTCTTTCCGCGAAAAATTTTTTTCACCATAAATAGCGGGCACTTTCTCCTGCATTTAGTAGTATGCACCTCGGCCATTCCGCAGACACTACGACGTTCGGCGAGAGAGCATGCAAATGGAGAGGCGCAGAGAGTGAGAGAGGAGAGAAATAGTCTTGTTTCTTTATTTTAAACGAAAACTGCATCAGATCAACGGTCAGTTTTCGCCGCAAACATATTAAATTTCATCCGCTGTTGAAAGCTTAGACGTTGCGTAATGAGATCTTGTTCTTTTTCTCACATATACACTGCACGCAAGTATATCTGTGTACGTACATACACATTGTTACATGTAAGCACGTTTGTATAAGTAGTTAAAACTTTTACATAATATATTGGTTTAAAAAATAAATTTTTTTTGTGAACTACCCTAGTATATACATTTTGGTTCATGTATCAATCTAATTATATTTTCAAATTCTTCAAACTTAACAACTTATTGTATCGTTCATTCAGATATATAGTATCTACATACATATGCATGTATGCATATGTGAGTCCATCTCTTCTTCCCATGTTCCTTTCTCCATGTAACAAGAAAACGCCTTCTCCCTCGCTCTCCCTCAGGAGTACTCGCCACATTCGCCCTCAGGCTATCTTTGCTCTTCTCCCCTCATTCTTACTCTCTCTCTCTCTCTTTCTCTCTCTCTCTCTGTCTCTCTCCTTCTCTCCCCCTCTATCACTCTCTTGCTCAGTCCTTTCCTGGAGACATTTCTCTCTCGCTCTCCATTCCTTTTCTCTCCTCTAAAAATATCGATGCTGCCCTCTCTCCTCTCGCCTCGCCAACGGCGTTAGACACGCTGTGCTCTTCTCGTCTTTATTCTTTCTCTTCTTTCTTCTCCTTTTCTCCCCTCGCCCCCACTTCCCCTTTTTGCACCAGGCACTTTTGATTCGAAATTGCCGCCTCCAAAAGCCAAAAAGCGGGGCGCTGCACCAGTTTTTCTCCCGTGCGAAAGCTATAAATGCAAGTATGTATATAATAAATATTTTATTAACCATATCGCGGGATCAAAAGAGCGCGGCCCTTCCACTTCCGTTAAGCTCCATTCTCTTTCTCTCTCTCTCTCTCTCACTCTCTTTCTCTCTGCTGTAATAGCTTGTGCCCGATTCGTGTCTCCCCGTTACTACGAGAACGACATGTTACGCTATCGCGTCCAGCTTGTCTTTCGATATCTGGTGATCACTTGAACTCCATTTTTATTCTCTCTCTTTATCCCTCTTTCTCTCTAGCATGCTCTCTTTCTCTCTCTGTATATCATCTCTATCCTTCTTTCTCTGTCTCTCTCTTTCTCCCTCACCTCTTCCAAGCGCCCCAATTCCATCAAGTTTATTGCTGCCAGTCGGCGTCGCTGCAGGCATGCCCGGAGCCAATGTGAGAATATGCTTGCCCTTACCCTTTTTTTCTCTACCTCTCTTCACTCTTTCAATCCCTCTCCCTCTCGCGCTCTCTCTCTCTCTCTCTCTCTCTCTCTCTCTCTCTTCCTATCTCTCTCCTTCCTTTTTCTCAAATTCGCTCTCTTTCTCCCAACACTTTTTTTATTCTCACTATTGAATGCTCCTTTTATATTCATTTCTTTTCACTTCCCTGACTTCAATCTCATTTCTGCAAAAGTAACAAAGAATTCTCGTTTTTTGATCCTCTGATTTTATGTTTCGTTCAAAAAATTTAGTTAGCAGCATCCGGTGGTTTGCTGACGCTACTTCATGTATTTTACTCTCCTAACCTCAAACCGAAACGATGAGTTGTCATTGCTAAAAGAATTGTCATTATTTTCTATGAACTCACCGTAATTATTTTCCTTTTATTTTTTCCCTTACTTAATTTTTTATAATTGGGAGGGTGGGAGGAGATATTATTGAAATACTTCAAATTCTCAAAAGAAGACTATATAAAAATTATTATCTTGGTGTATATTGTAACATGGGTTCAATAAGTAATTGGAGCAGTTAAAAATGAGTTGAATAAAGAATACAGAATAAATGTTATAGTGAAGAAGAATATCGAGAGTAAGAGTAAGAGAGAGAGAGAACTGGAAATATAATATATAAATAATTGCAAGGAGCAAAAGAACCGCCAGCTGCTCCCCGTCTATCGCTTTTCATCATGAGTGCCCTCTCTTTCTATTTTTTTTCAATTCTCCAGTCAACCCATGGCTAATTCAATGGCGAACCAATACATTTAGTAACAGCCTTCTGCATGTCCTAGACTGTACTCTAAAAAATTGCATTTACTATGTCCTTCTGTTCTCTTTTATTTTTCTCACTCTTTCCCCTGAAAATAAAAAAAAGACTAGCTTTCAGTACATATTCCAGAAAGGCAGCGACTAAAAGACAAAGCGGAGTGTTTTGTTCGATCCAATTTGGTCCAGTTGCTACGGTAAAGCAGAAAAAATTGTAGATGACAAATAACAAAAAGAAAATAACTCGCTGATTTGTTATCATAATTTAAATAAAGTCAAGGTATTTTATCTTCTCATAATTATTAAATTTTCGAATTCAGTTTAAAAATTATACTTTGTTGCTATCTGAAATTTACTTTCCTTTCTTCTTATTTCCATCAGCGCAGTTTCTGTTGTATTTTCGTGACCCAGCGTACTCTTTATTTTTCACAAATGCTATTCTCTGGGGTCAATAAGAACTTACAAAAGAAATCCGGTTGCTTGGTCCCGTGTCACTTTTCATGGTTGTTTTCATTTGGCTTTTTCTCTTTTCTTTTCTAACGGTGACCTCGTAAATGATGATGATGTTTCGCTTCGGCTATTTCATCCCCTTCCGTGCATGAGGACATGGTCAGTCAGTAAAAGAGATACGTTGGATCGCGCAGACCTCCGCCACCGCTTGTCTTGCACTTCATTTTCCTTTTTAAAAAAAGTCTAAATAAAAATTATTATCGCTGATTTGCGATTTCTAATAGCATCTTCAAACAATTCCTTACTTATTGCAACTACCGAATTCCTCTCATTCTTCACACTCCCTCACCCACCATCTGTGCAGCTCTAGCAACCGAGGGTGAACGAGGAGATGGAAGTGCTGGGAAGTGCGCCTTTGCCTGTTTCACCTCGGCTGGCCTGCCTGCTGCAACTATTTTTTATTTATAAGCACCCCTCTCAGCGACATGATCATCCGAAATTCAATCGCGGATCCTTTATTTATTTAGGAAATACGAAAACCACCATGACCATTTGTAGAAAAAATTTTCCTAAAGGTAATTCTAATAACCTTGCACATTTTCATAAATTACATAGCTTTCTCAAGAGCATGTGAACTATTCTCGAGTACTTCTGTAGTTCTGGCAATTCTATTATTCTTTTTTATTAACAGCACGCCTGGACGTGATATCAGCTGAAATTCAATCTCGGATCTTTTATTTAACTAGGAAGCACAAAAATCACCATGACCATTTTAGAAAAAAATTTTCTGAAAGCAGATCAAATCACTTTATACATTTTCGTTTATTTAGCCGACTCAACAACTTGTATGTAATTCTTAAAGGAAGTATCCGACGAAAAAATAACTTCTTCTTTTATATTCCTGTATGATCAAGTCTGGCCTAAAAGATCGATTAGAGGTGATCCCGCTTTACGAAAGTCAGTATTAAGCCAGAAATTTGCATTTGTTTTTTTGGAATACGGTAGAAGTAGAAAACGTCTCTGTCGATGCACTCAGTGTATGCTCAAATCCAAGCAAATAATGCCAACGGGTGGTAAGAAGAGGCAGTCTCTGACCGTCTTGCCCACTTAGCATCCCATTTTCACCAAGTGATGAGAGATACAGACGTTAGAGAAAAGCGAGACTATGAAAGAAGTCGAGAGAGGTTAGATACACATATACGTTTCAAATTTGAAATTTTGTAGCGGGCGCTCAAAAAGGCTCATCCAGTTGGGAGTTTAGCACAGTTTGAAACGTAATTTATTAGATACGGTATTCTTTCGTCGGATACTTCCTTTAACGACTTGTTTACTTCTGGCAAATTCTCGCAAAAGGTTCAAGTTCGTCAACAAGCTCTTGACTTATTATTTTACATTTCCAACTCTTCTTCTTAATTTTTTGTTTGTTTCGCTCCCTCTCTCACTCACTCTCCCCACCATCCTGTCTCTCTCTCTCTCTCTCACACTCCATCTCTCTCACACTCTCTCTGTCCCTCTCTCTCTCTCTCGCTCTCTCACTCCATCTCTCTCTCTCTCTCTCTCTCTCTCTCGCTTTCCTCACCCTCCATGTGCCACAATAAAGAACAGCACCGTCCAGACAGCCGGCAGTGTACGGGGGTGGCAATGGCAGAACATGATGGCTGTTCCCAGGAGGATCACCGTCCCAGGAGACCCTCTTGTTATCTTTTCTTTCTCTCCCCTCTCTCTTTCTTTTCTCGCTCTCTCTTTCTCTCTCTCTCTCGCTCTTTCTCTCTCTCTCTTTCTCTCTCTCTCTCTCCCTCTTTCTCTCACCCTCTCATATCCATCATCACAAGCTCCGCCCACCTGCTCGTCTCCTCTCCTCCACACCAGATAGAGTTGACTTGGCGAGCTGCCAAGTGGCCATTCATAAGAAGCCGAGTACTTGTGGCTTCTGTTCATTGCATGAGAGTAGAGACATCAGAGTCCCTTCTAATTGCTGCCCTTACACTTTATCTTCTCTCTCTCTCTCTCTCTCGCTCCTTTTGCGTTTTTTCCTTCACTCTTTTCTCGTCTTCATTCGCTACCATTTCTAACCCTTTACTCGGTGGTTTTCGCGCTACGCCTTATGTTATATTGGCATATCCCTGCTCAATAATGATTCGTTATTGGTGTCTATGATGACGAAGTTCACTATCTATGTAGATCAATGCATTGTTAAGATGTAATGTTCTAAAATATCGAATGAGGTCATTTGCAGCGTGGAACTCGTGAGCCGCGACTGGCGTGCCAAGATGATGGAAGCGAGTCGCGCCGAGACCAAGCCCGTCTGGGTATACGTCATCTTTCGCAAGGTTTGCTTTTTCGAGATTGTTTTTATATTTTAAAAAAACTTATTTATATCTTAGTGAATTAAAAAAAAAATTTTTCTAATATGTTCGTGTGAGTTTCAAATAAATAAAGAACGTTAAAATATTAAACTAAAGCCCATAAACATAACAAACAGTCGGTTGAAGGACCACTTCTGAAAATACATCATTAAAGTACGTAATAAATAAAATGATTTACAGTAACCCACCTTGGTTGCAGAATCACTGCTCGGGCCACGAGAAGATGACGGTGAACATCTCGATGGACGGGCCGGTCTTCTGGAATCGCCAAGTCGCCTACGTCTACTGCTGCTCGTGCCACTTTGAGGAGCATGAGGTGAGCAAGTCAAAATAAGAGATTGGGTTAAAAAAAATATGTAAAAAAAAAGGAAAAAAGTGTTTGAAAAATGAAACGAAAAATAGGTTTAAACATTTTTGAACGCACACTATCATACATTTAGTATGCGTTTCCAATTTTTTTTTTCAATTTTTTGTTGATCACTTGAAACTTCTGAAAGAGAGCTTATGGTTCGAGCCTTTATTATGAGAGAAAAACTTCCGTTTTCTCACATGATCTTCCACCTACTTTTTTTTCGACCTCATAAGCTCTCTTCGTCACACATTAATATTCTTCTCTTTTCTACACCACCAGCTAACTACTAATTTATTCAGTAGTTTTAGCACAAGACAAACAAATACTCTTTATTTATTCAGCAAGAACGCTTTCAACCGAGAGCACACGCTAATCGCTTTGTTTCATTTTTGCTGCAAGTTCCCTTTTTCCCCCCGCAGCAGCACCCGAGAATGCTTACATTCATAGGCCATCATGATCTTTGCACCTCGCGAGCCTGTTCTCCTTTTTTTGTCCTCTTCTCCTCCTCTATACTTTCCATCTCATCTCCTCCTCCTCTCAATTATCCAATGGTTTTTTTCCGCGCCAGAGTGTGAAGAAAGCAA
The DNA here is from genome assembly GCA_945643635.1 of Allodiplogaster sudhausi. Classification (NCBI taxonomy): domain Eukaryota; kingdom Metazoa; phylum Nematoda; class Chromadorea; order Rhabditida; family Diplogasteridae; genus Allodiplogaster; species Allodiplogaster sudhausi. Next base: position 7,410,362 of record CALZFC010000006.1, on the reverse strand, counting down.
TAAATGAAAGAAAATTAACATATCTTGAATTTTCATAAATGTTTTTCCAAAATAGACTCCTTGCTCGTTTAGCTTCCTTGCATCCTTGACTATAAAGTAGGAAGCTGCTGGCAAAACAGCGAAAATCACATTTCGCACTCATGCGGCATCTTTCGCTGAAGAGTGGTGTAATACGTTAGCGATTCAATCTGTCTTTCTTTCTTTCTTTCTCTCTCTCTCTCATCTTACTCTTTCACCCATTCTGCATTTCCCTCACCATCTCTCTATGCATCGTCTCTCTCCTTCTCAAACTCTTTTCGACTCATTTAGCAACCACTGAGCCTTCCTCTAACTAATCCTGCCAACTATCTGAGACTACACTTCTCGTTTTATGTATACGACGATGCTATTTTGGTGTAAGGGGGCTGCCAACGGGAGGCCCGTTTTAGCTTCTCCCTTGCTACTCATGAATTCTCTCCCTTGTCTCGCCCATGCTTTTCCATAGAAGTCGTTCAGGAGAGCACTGGAAAAGCAAGAAAGATGAATTGGCGAAAGAGTGTGGAATTGAAAAGAAAACACACGTGAAAAGCAAAAATGGAAGATCAAACACGGACAAGTTCGGTTTCTTTTGCCTGTTTCTTTCAACCGGGTGTGGACGGGGACCGAAACTTCTGAAGTGTCGAGGGATTCTAGAGAGTGGCTGCTGACCATGAGGGTTCTGATGAGTCCACCTCTACCCACATACATTCATGCCCTAAGTGAGCACAAAGAACGCGCGTCTTCGCAGATGACGACTTGGCGAGCTGCCAAATAATGGCCCTTGGGGAACTCCTGTCTCTTTCCGTCGATCATCCCTCAGGCGCATTTGAGGCTCCCTCCGATATCTCGTCTGCGAAATCTTGAAAGATCACATTTTTCCAACTTGTCTCTTTTTATCTCCTATTGCAGTCTTTAGATGCGTTCATGTGGATGGATAGATACCCTTCAGCATTTTTTTCCTCGTCTCTCTCTCTCTTTCTGTCTCTCTCTCTTTGTCTGCCTCTCTTTCTTTCTCTAACTCTCCACTTTCTCTGCTTCCCAAGCTCTCTCTCTCTCTCTCTCTCTCTCTCTCTCTTTCTCCTCCCCTCCCTCCCTTTTTATAATTCACATTCACACTTTGACGTTCGCAAAAGTGGCGGCTTAGGCAGCAAACGTTGTTCACTAAATCTCTATAGAGAACACATGCAAAGAAGTGCGAAGAAAAAAGTGCGGAACACAGAGAGTCCACTCAAGTTGGCCGGACCACGATGGAGCCAGCGAGTGCCTGCAGAATGGCAAAATGAAAGGCCCCCAGGGACAGCTGGCCACTTTTTCGCATTGATGCTGTCGCTTAATCCTCCATTTTATACGTATAATTTCTGCTCTGAACCCTGTAGGAACCACAAAAAACATATATATATTTTTTTAGAAAATTGCGCAAAAAACAGCGTCTTCCCGTGAAAGAAAATAAACAAGCATCTTACTGTAGGTTTAGCAGAACAACAGTATTCTTGTCTTCTTTTCCGTTCTACTGGCTTCTTTTCCGGCACTTTTTCTACCCCTTTCGGGCTCTAACATAAGTGCACCCCAACCCGGTTTCTATTTACTCACACCGCCATTACTCACGGGCCACCTTGTACTCGACTTTCACTCTTTTTCGTTATCATGTACATATCTGCTTGCACTAAAAGCACTAAGATTATTTTTCCTGATCCTTTTTAGTCTCTCTCTCTCTCCATCTTCCTTTTCTTTCTCTGTTTACTTGCCTTGCATCTCCTCTCTCTCTCTCTATCTCTCTCCCGCTCTCTCCATCCTCTTACTGGGTCGTATTTCCCACACCCGCTAAGAAGGAAAGTGCTTCGAGCAAATCCGGAAGTTATGACGAGGAAGCTTTCAGCGCGTGCTTTTCGAGGAAACACTTTTGACCCTTCAGGGAATTTTGATCTCCTTCCTGTCGCCCTCTCTCTCTCTCTCTCTCACTCTTGTTCTCTGCATCTCTCCACCCTTCTTTCCATGTCTCTCTGTTCCAATTCTCACTCTCTCTCTGTCGTCACCGAAAAACGAAATCCACTTCCGCATTCGCCCGTCAAAACGCCATGTAAATCTGTCAGGCAACCACGAATATCAGCTTTCAAAAATGCAAAGAAAAGCGATAAGATTCCAAACAAAATCAGAGCAAAGAACATTTTCAATAATAAGGAATGAAAGACAAGAAAGCGGTGATTTAAATGGCGAAAATTCCAAGAAAAATATCATACTGCTCGGTTTCGCTTTTTTTTCTCATGAATCTTGAATTCGAACATTTCGAAAGATTGAAAGCGAGACATCAAGCTGATCAATGGAAAGACAATGTATTACTTTTATGCCCTCTTAAAAAGTTTCAAAAGACATTACTAAAACGGAAAATGAATACAATATCAATTAAAGTTTTCTTTAAAAAAAACCCTTTTTAGGGTCCCCTAATGGCGATCTTCAAAAAGTTCGAGCACCGAGTAGAGAGAGTTTGCCTGGTGGACAAGCCGGTCGACTATCCTTTCTTGCCCGATTCGCTCTTCTCTTACATGGCGCTGAACATGCCACGGCTACAGGTCTTTTCATTATTATTATTATCATTTTCTAAATAAAAATAAAATAAACAAATATAAGTTCTCTTTACTTGTCTTGGTCAATATACATAAAACAGAGAATAAGACTTCAAACTTTTAAAAAAACCGACAATAATTTAGTTCGAAGTTATTGGTAGACGTATGAAATGTTATGCAAATGAAAACCATTTTAAGTTCATCTACCTTCGCGAGTTGGATCTCGAGAAGATCAACAGGGGTACGGTCGTCGAGCTTGCAAATCACAAACAACTTAAAAAGG
>CALZFC010000006.1:7302500-7402500 GCA_945643635.1 Allodiplogaster sudhausi | reverse complement strand
GAGCTCGTGAACGGCGACATCTCCGAGTTCATCCGCTTCCTCACCGCCACGGATCCCGGACGCATTCTCTTTGTGCTCATCGAGAGAAAACCGCAGACGATGCCGTTGACTATTGCGACTCTTGCTGTTTACGATGTCATCCTCATTTTTTTCACTTTGTTTTAATCATGAAAACTTATTTATAATAAAAAAATATATATATAAATTAACTAAACAAATATGATTATTGAAAATCAGGCCAGTTACTTAAATTTATAGAGGGACTGTTGCGCAATCTCTCTGATAGTGCTTAATTTGGCTGTTACTTCTTCTGTTACACGGAGAATTAGGAATTCGTCTTTTGATTTTTTTTTTCTGTTTCTATTGTTTTGTTTTAGGAAACATCAAAAGAACCGCCAGCCGACAACAAATCCTCGGATGCTATAATATCGGATGTTGAGACCGATAAACCCGCACGGAAGAACATAAAACGTAAGTGCTGATATAAACGAGAAGGCCGACCTAATAACAAGCAATAAATTTGTTTGCGAAAAAGGTTTTTGTTTTTTTTTAAGAAATGCGCGCTTCACGTAAACAGCCAGAGGATGGCCGGTCAAAGACGCGCAGCCAGAATACGAAGAGATCCGGAACATGTGCGGTTTCTTGTCATTTTTCTTATTATTCCTTGTCTTCATAAACGAGTGCGAGCAAACAATCTTTGCTTTGGTGATTTATAAGAGAAGACCAGTTCATAGAAAAGCACCTGGACCAATATTTAGAAAAAAATTTTTTACTAGCAAGCCCTGCGAAGCACAAGTCGCCGAAAACGCCCGAATCGAAGAAAAAAGGCAAAGAAATGACCTCGAAATCGATGGAAGAGGGTGAAGAGAGGACCAAATCGCGAGGCGCACTTCGCATAACAAACCAACAGAAGCTTCCTGAATTGTGTATAACTTTACGTTTTGCGGTGTTGTTGTATGGCTCTGAAATGATGCTCGTTTTTGTTGCAGTAAAAACTGGCGGGAGTTCCGAGAACAAAGTCGAGCCACAAGTACAAAAAGTAATTCAAGGAATATGTTGTCTATTCTCAGTCTATATAACTTAATTATGTTTTTTAATCACACAATAAGTACATATAAGCTTTAAAATCTGATAAAATAGATGCAGGAGACGATGACGAAGCTGACGTTCTCGAGTATCTGCAATGTGCCAAAAAGCTCAAAGCAATTCGTCTACATCATTCCGAGGACTAAGGCGAGAGAACTATTTTAATTAAGCTTTAACACTTTAATCTCTTTCATTTCTTTCAGTAGGTAATCTTGTATTTTGTTATTAGACTTTTAAATTTACATGCGACGCCACATTTTTGTAGGAGTTAGAGTATGAAAAGAACGAATTTGATCGCCTCTACGATCTTGGCTTCCTGCGTTCGCGAGCGCAACTTGACGTTGGCTCATCTGTTTCCTTCTTTTCTAAAAAAAAATTTCGGACGTGCATTAAAAGTTGTACGGTGGTTTCCATTTACGGTTGAATGCTTGAAAATCATTCGATGTGTCGAGTTTTCTGTTCTGGCTCCCAGTATATACTAAGTAAATAAAACCAATTGATATTGCAGGCATCCCTATCAGTCGTTTCCATGTTACTGGCGGATCTCTTCACGCCTCAGGCCAGCCTTGATCTCCTCTTCATTCACTGCGCCAGTGGCGAGAGACGCCAACCTGAGGAATGGACTCTTCAGAGGTAGTACATTGAATTTTGAATTCCCGCCCTTTTCCTGCTGCTCAGGTTCGTTACGGAGACCATTGGCGCTTTTCATAGCACAGACGGAAGGGGCGCAGTGCTGCAGCAGAGGGCAACTGACGACACTGATGTTATTTTTTTATTCATTAAAAATTATTCGCTGCATTAGTTTAGCATTTGCAGAATTATTTTTAAAACTTAATTGAAAGAACGAGTACATTTTACAAAATAAATTTTTCAGAGAGGCGATTAAATAAACATTTTTCAGGTGTCGGAATTCACGGAATCGCGCGGTGCAGCCCTCTTGATTACGCCCGTTTTGAATGAATTTGCTCTTAAGCCGGTAATATAGATATATATGAATATATAGTACATATGCATCTTGTTATTTCGAATCTTACTGCTTTAATATATTAGTAGAGGCCTTTAATTTTTGACATATTTTGCTTTAAAAAAAGGCATTTCCCTGCAGAACTCATCGTCAGTCGCTCGCGTGCAATTGCAGTTGTCTTTCTTCGATATTGACTACATTGTGGAAGAGCGTTGTTCGACTGTCGTTGGTCAGGTGGTTTTGCAACTTGTGCACTGTTTTTAACTAAAATAGTTCCCTTTTAAAATGATAAAGTCAGGCTTGTGCCAAGTTATTGAAAGAATTATAACAGAAATATATAAAGTAAGAAAACCAAAATTTGACATCTTTCCTCGCCAGCCGTCCGGCTGGAGCACGCCCTTCGTATTCTCATGATTCTTCACTCGCTCTTCGGCCGAGAAATCGGAGAGTGGCTCAGCCGATTCTTTCGCTATCTTCTTGATCTTTTCGCGACTATTTTCGCTAAGCTAATCAGCAGGTAACATTGGGTACATTAAGAAGCATGTACATATATTAATGTTTTTTTGCATTACAACAACTATAAGGTTATTTGCTGTTCTTTACTCGATGGTGTAATATTTTTTATGTTACACCCTTTTTTACGTTAAAGAAAGGCCTCCTTGGTGCTCTCATTTGGCAGCGAGTTAGAAGGAGAAGTCGAAAATGTTTGTGAAACATTTCAGGTTATTAATTATTGAACTTGACGTTGGTGACATTTTTCTCAGAAATAGATATTTTACAGTCATTCATATCCGAGGTTAGAGAATGTGCGGATCGGTTCGTTGACAAAGATAATGAAAGGTTAATTTTAACATTTTGATATTTTTAGTTTTTATGACATGGCGTGGTTTTTAAACTCAGTAGGTATTTTTTTTTTATTTCTATTTATCGAATTTATCTGCAAATAACTCAGAAATGTCGCCGAAAAGCTGGCATTCTCCTTCAACGTCGTCAGCATTCTAGAGGAAGGAATCGATGTAAAACATTTCTTTTTTGATATAAATTCTGTTCAAAACAGATTTCTCACTTGTAATGTTGATATTGATTCCAATCCATTTTTAAACAGTAATTTCTTGATTTTAAGGAGTTGTTCGAAGTGATTCGCTTCGTGCGCGATTCCAAGCATGACATGGCAGTGGACAGGCAGCCACTCGACGAGGCAGAACGAGTCATCAAAGAGACCGCCGACATTCTACAAGAGGTTTTGGTTGTAGAAAAGAAGTAATTTGATATTTTAACAGTCATCTTCCTCCTCAAAACACAGCATTAGGAAAGTTGTTCATTCGACTTTGTACATTAACAAGGGAACATCAATTTTTGTAAATCGTTGATTCACTTCATCTCTTCTTTCCCTTCTAGAACTGCCTGGAATCAGTCGTCGAAGGCGGCTCGCTTGAATCTCTTCGTGGTATTGTCAACACATTGGACGGCCAGAACGAAAAGATTCAGAATATACTCGCTAATTTTGCTTGAATTGTTTTGATGAAACAAGGAATCTATGTAAAAGTATTAAAAAATCTTCAAACCCTAAATATTGCCCTTTTTCATGTCTTCGGAAAGTCAGAGCGCTCATGTTTCAGCTTCAAACAATTTTCTTCGAAATAAATTGCCCATAATGCAGATGGAGAGAGATGAGGGGAATAACAACAATAATATTTATTCTCTATGTATAGAGTTATATCATTTCATTGCTCCCGCATGAACAAGAACGACTTCGCATTGAGGGAGATGCCGTCCGTCCTGACGATCTACAGTGTCTATTTATTTTAAACTATTAGTTTTTTATTATGAGAAAAACGTCCGGGAAATAATTAACCCAAGTTTTGTTTTGTGGAGATAAGTTCATCTTATCGAGAAAAAAAACATTTATCCAGAAAGTTTGACCGAATTTCTTTCATTACATACTGAGCAATAGTAACCTGAAAGCTAGCGGGTAGAAAATTAGCTACGGTAGGTCAGAGCCGCCCTCCTATTTCACATGTTCTCTCGACAGAGCGACATTATGAGCGCACGCATTCACACTGGTTCTTTAGCGTTACTGTATAATGATACGCCGGATACTTTCTTTAAAGGATATTACATAGGACCAACTGGCGCAACTCAACACGCCGATTGCGTGATCAAAGAGATCTACTCATAGTATGCACAATTCTCAATGATTCTCAATGATATGAAGTTTCGCAATTAAATTATGAGATGTAACATTCATTGCTTCGCCTTATTTTATTTCCATTATACATTGCGACATCAAATTATTTGCTTGGAATTTTTTAATCTATATCTATGCGAATCCGAGCGCAAAAGCACTGGGCTTCCCACAGTATTCATGAGCGTCAACATTGTTTTTTTTTTCTTTACAGGTAAGGCTTTGCAACTTTTTTTTTAAATTTACAATTAGGTCAAGTCAAATTCTTATGTGTGTATGATTTTCTATATGAAAGAAGAAAAACCAATACAGAATGTAATATGTCATTGGGTCTTCAGTAATTGACGATATTTTAATTTGAATTTGAATTTATTTATCGCATTGATTGGAAGAGATCAAATATATATATATGCAGAGACCGTCTAGGTAACTGAACACACTGACTCAATTGAGAAAGGAATGTGGGATTAATATGGAACATAAGAAGAAATAATAGGTGGGGATATTCGCAAAACTTAGTACGAAACTTTGAAAGTGAAAGGGAAGAAACTTTAAAAATGAGTCCCTGTGTCGGGCAATACATTCAAGCCATAATCTGACGCAAAAGAGTCCTTGACGATTCGATATTCTCACTGTCTAAAATTGTGTATCCTTCCGGCCAGACTGGCAGCACGAATAATCGCAAGAAGGGAGGGACAGAGAAAATTGGAATGAAATTAGAGAGAGAGACACCGGAAGTTCAGAGTTCGAACAAAGTATAAAAACAAGAAAGAAAAAAGTGTATCAACTCTGCACTCGTTGTTTCGAAATACATACATATACAATATAAAAATGATCAACCCGTCCATGAGAACAACATATAATACAGCGTATGTCTTAATTTTTCAATTACAAATTGGATTACACCTTCTTACATTCAGATAGTACGCCAATTTACACCATCCTGGACTGATTGCGAGTTAGACAATGACTGTATTTCCAGTGGCGCTCGCCACGCCGGGCAGGGGTGGCCGGCCCCGGGGCCGGGGCCGGGGCCGAGCTCGGGAGCGGGTGCCGGGGCCGACCTCGGGGGCCCCCTGGGGGCTGTGGATAATTAAATGAAGTTCACCCCCAGGTGAACAAATTATGAGAAAATTTATGATGAAATGTGAAACTATTTATTCAGTATGCGTTACATATGTATTGCACATACGCATTTTCTAAATTTTTAATGGATTTTTCCCACGACGCGAAATTTTTTAAAGAAAATTTTTTAGCTTTGGGGTCGGGGCCTCCTTCGGGGTAGACCACGGGGGCCGGGGCCGGGGCCGACCTCGGGGGCCGGGGCCGACCTCGGGGGCCGGGGCCTACCCTGGGGGCCGGGGCCGTATATTTTCGGCCCCCGGCCACCCCTGACGCCGGGTCTGATGGAGCAGTTGAGAGAAGAGCGATTCGACGCCGCCTTCAGCGAGATTGTCGAGTATTGCGGCTTTGGTTTATCATATATTAGAATAATTATTTATTTTAATTTATTAAGTTACATCCTTACATTAGGCCGCTAAAAATTCCCACATATCTTTTTCTCATATTAAGAATCTATGCATTTATGAACCTTTACAGTACCGGCCAAAAAGATACGAACACTAACATATTTTACTATATTTTCCTTCATATTTGACGAAACTGAATGAAATTTTCAGGGTTGTTTCTATGTACGGTCAGACTACTAACAGTAGATTATTGGTTTCATTGATCGACAACAGAGCGAGAAAAATCAATAATTCGAATTATCCAAGTTGCACATATATAGGCGTGCAAGATAAAATGAATTATTTCTTTGATATTCGGGAAGTTTATATTGGATAGAAGGTTGATATGTATTCTATGACATCCCTGCGATAAGTTGTTGGCCTAATTGTTATTTATTCATATGCCTTACATGCTGCCTACCTTCAGATCGAGATTCATTCACTCTGTCGTAGATGCAGGAGGTTCAGCGGGATAGAATCGATCATTTACTGCTATTCCTAGAGTATTAATGATGTTCATATATTCGCAGGTTATCACTGAACAAAATCAAATGGTTAATTGGGCCGTCGAAATTAAGTGCTAACTATTTGTGCACACTTTGAACACCGCAGTCCACTTTGGCCCGCAGCGCAAAAGTGCTAAAAGTGATGTTGTGCAGGGGTCCGCGTTTGGAAATTGGTTTTACCTATCTATAATGATACTTAATAAGCTTATTATCTACAGCAGCCTTATTTCATCCCTGGCTTGATTATGCCACAATGAACAGTAGATCGTTTGAATATACACAAAGAATTGAGTAGTACCGTGTATTGACAGCTGTCTGTACTAGATCAATCACAATCTTAAATCAGCTAATTGAGTTTTAGACTATTGCAGAACACTCTGTTGTATCGATGAAAGCTATTTTAGACTCGATCTAAAAACTTTTCGGTTGTTTCCACCCTTATATAGCAAAGTACTACTCTACGCCAGGGTACATTCAAACGATTTGTCTCTCCCTTTGTGGCCTCATGAAACCAGCGATCAAATAAGGCTGCTGAAGATAGAAAAGCTTATTAAGTATCATTATAGATAGGTAAAACCGATTTCCAAACACGGACCCCTCATAACATCACTTTTAGCACTTTTGCACTGCTGGCCAAAGTGGACTGCGGTGATCAAAGTGTGCACAAATAGTTAGTACCTAATTTCCACAGCTCAATTAACCATTTGAAGTTGTTCAGTGATTACCTGCGAATATATGGACATCATTAATACTCTAGGCATAGCAGTAAATGAACGATTTAATCCCGCTGAACCTCCTGCATCTAAGGCCGAGTGAATGAATCTCGATCTGAAGGTGGGCAGTATGTAAGGCATATGAATAAATAACAATTAGGCCAACAACTTATCGCATTGATGTCATAGAATACATTTCAACCTTCTATATAATATAAACTACCCAAATATCATAGAAATAAATCATTTTGTCTAGCACGCCAATAAATGTACATCCTGGATAATTCGAAGTATTGATTTTTCTTGCCCTGTAATCGATCAATGAAACCAATAATCTACTGTTAGTAGTCTGACAGTACATAGAATTAAACATGAAAATTTCATTCAGTTTCGTCAACTTTGAAGAAAAATATAGCAAAATATGTTAGTGTTTGTATCTTTTTGGCCGGTACTGTATATGCATATAGCAGACAAGTATGTAAATCTTATTGTTAGGCCACCTACATACATATATGTATGTATGTACAGTCCTGCCCAGGATCTTGGTACCAAGGACACTTCGGACGAATGCATCCTCGTTAATAACATTTGTTCCAGGAATAACTAAAATATTTTAAATGGTACATTAGTTTTCTTGTAGAGAACGGATGCTTGTGTTTTTAGAAAAATTAGAGATTGTATCATTGATAACGGAAATCGATAAATCCGACCTTATTCGTTAGATGAGAAGATTCGCCTAACGATACTGAATCTAATTATGAAAACCGTTTCTAAAATAAAGTGTCGGTTTAGAATATATTTTTGATTGTGTGTACTTTGCATTACTTTCTTCGGGAAGAACAGGGCAGCGAGGCTTCCTCGGCTGAAGGAGTTATTCTGTGCGTTTCGTTCCGCTGAAGGAAGGAATCTCCATCAGGCGGCTCTGTTCGTTGACACCTTTTTATCTGCCTGTGCTATTTTTCAACCTAGGTATGTACAGTACCGTGCAAAAATATACGAACACCATGATATAATTCGAATTACCCTGTTTTGCACATTCAGGCATGCAAGACAAAATGATTTATTTCTTGGATATTCTGGTAGTTAATTTTAGATAGATAGTAGATCTAAATTCTAGAATATCCCAGCGATAACTTTTTGATTTATTTGTGATTTAATCCTATGCCATTACATGTTGCCTACCTTCAGTTCGAGATTCATTCACTCGGCCTCAGATGGAGAAGGTTCAGCGGGATATATTCAATCATTTACTGCTATTCCCAGAGTGTTAATGATATTTAAATATTTGTAATTAATTACTAAACTAATTCAAATGGTTAATTGAACTGTGGAAATTAGGTGCTAACTATTTGTTCGCACTTTGAACACCGCGTTCAACTTTGGCCCGCACCGCAGAAGTGCTAAAAGTGGTGTTGTGCAGGGTTTCGTTTTTGGAAAACGGTTTTGTCTATCTATAATGATAGTGAACAGGATTTTCAACTTTCAGCAGCCTTATTTCATCCCTGGCTTCATGATTCCACAAAGGGAGGGGCAGATCGTTTGAATGTTCCCTGGCATAGAGTACTACCGTTCCCAATAAGGCAGAAAACTAAGCCCGAAAATTATAGATCGAGTCAAAACTCCCCATAATCGATGCAATAGAGTATTCTGCGATAGTATATAACTTAATTAGTTGATTTAAAGTTGTATTTGATGTAGAACAGGATCCCTCGACCATTCACTAAGCCTTGATTAACAGGATAAAACCTTTTTTTTTAAATAATAGATTGAGTTACTTTCTGGAATGTGTACCTGGCCTTAGCCATATTTGAATGCTTCGTTCAGTGTGAGGCCAGATGACAGTAGGTTATTTATTCAAAAATGTCATTCGTCATGTACTTACACATTTACTATTAGACAAGTATAAGGGGTTTATGTATTTTCAACCAAACAAAGTAGTTAATGATTGGAAGAGACTTCCTGATTAGAACCTCGAAAGTGCATATCTAGCTCGCTCTCATGATCTGTCACTAAATCCTATTCTGCTTCTCTCTCCATCTTTATTTTCTATATTATATGAAGAGATAATAAGAACAAAAACAAGAAGCCGCACAAGTTCCGGATCTTTTCGCGTTGTGCCTGCGCGTCTTTGGCCGGCCTGCCTCTGGCTGCTTACATGAAGCTCGCATTTCTTTTTAAGAATTTTTTTTTCGCTACCACCATTATATCAGCACTTACGTTTTATGTTCTTTCGTGCGCGTCTCTCGTTCTCAACATCCGATTAAATTGCATCCGAAGTTTTGTTATCGCCCTGCGGTTCTTTTGCTGTTTCCTAAAAACGGTGGAAACGGGACATTATTATACCATCAAAAGGGTAGCTCCTAAGTTGATATGCTTACTACGAACTGAGATGTTAGGGAGTTCCGAAAAAGGCTTTTCATCTGATAGTCCCATTGAATGGATGAAATGTGCTTAAAATGTATAATAAACGTATCAGTATCAGTCAAAGAAAGCTTATCCATGTTTGAGCGAAAACTCTTTGTAGTGTAACGAGTGAGTTGGCCGACATCGCATCTATGTACATTCATCGATCACTGATAAGGAGTATATTCTCTCTGCCTCGTCATCAAAACCTGTCCTCCGGCCGGCCGCTTTCTCTTGCAGTTCCGAGCGCATTCCAAGTTGCGCTGCTTGAACCAGAGTGCGAACGCCCTCGCTTTCGCTATTGCCTGCATAGAGGAGGAAATATGGTCCGTTTCGCTCTTCTTTTCCTTCTTCATCTTCTTCTTCTTTCTGATTGTACTCGCTGCATTTATACGCACAAGCATCCGGATGACTTTTGTTTAATATTTAAATTGTTTATTTAGTTGAACAGAAATCAGACATTGTTTACACAATTATTATTTTTGTTACAATTTATTACCGGCTCTCTCTTGTCAGGAAAAGAGGGCGAATTCAAGATTGAGTTGTTCGTTCCTTTATCAATAAGAGAGAAAATTCGCTTCCAAACACTTCCTGCCCCTCCAGCACGTGAAAACATAAAAGGCCAATGCGACATGCTGAAAACGTTTGCACTTTTCAGGATAAGGAGGAGGAAAGAAGAAAGGAGGAATGAGGCTCCCATTGTCCATGCATGCATGGCAATGATTCCGACGGACCCCGTGCTAACAAGTGGGCCACTCTTGCATATTGTCTCCAACTTTAAAGTAACATTCCCATACCTGTTAACATTCTCGTGATCTTCTCGAGTTCTTTTCCATGTGTTGACACATTGATTATCTTATTAATTGATGCACAATAAATAAATAAGTTATGGTGCAAAAAAAAAGCAACATAATGGCCAGTTTGAGAGAGATAGCAGAAAAAAAAATAGCATTTTTTTTATATAAAGATCTCTATATATCCATGCAAAATAGTTCATAATTATTCCTGTAATCTAGTAAAATGGTCGCTCCCATAATAGTTGGCGTAATTGTAATTTTTTGCTACTCTGTGCAGTTACGATTCCTCAACGGAGATATCAAGAAGGGTTGACAGCCAAAAAATAATGAATACAAACATGAAAACTAGTTGTGTTTTATTCAGGTTACAATTAAAGTGCTGCAAAAATAGGAAGAATGAGGACTTCTTCTCGGAAGCGCAAGAGGCAAAGGCGCCTAAAAAATTTCTCTAGATTGAATTTGAAGGACTTATATTTTCTTGCAGAGTGATGACTGTTCCATACTACGAGAGTTACCCGGCTCGCTGCGATAGTCCATGCTTGGGAACAGTTGGCTTCTTCCTTCTCGTCATCGTGTTCGGTCTCAGTGTCATCCTCAACATCTTCTGCGGGCTGTCCTCCCTTAACAGTTAAGTGCGAAGGTGTAAGGCCCGCATCGCCACTCTTCAGGGGAAGCTGTCGAATGGTAGCTTCATTATTTTTGAGGACAAACTTTTATAGGAATTACAGTCGTGTAAATTTTTAGGGTTGCGGTAACTGATTTCATAGGGAAAGCGACTTGCTGAATCGAAGTTATGCTTATTTGAATAGCTCATCAAGCTGTATAAGATATGTGTATGATTTTCATGTTTGGAATAAATAAATGATTCTCAGGGCAAGTTGTGATTAAGTCTTAGCATATCATGTAAGATGCTTGTAAAATATGCACAGATTGAGAACTCTTTGCATGGTTTCTCATATTGAACATGAGAGAGTTGATTTGCCTTCATTGCGCTCGCATTCCCCACCCTTCGCTTGCATTTCCCGGGTGAAAACTTTGTCGCGCACCCAAGCACCTCCTCTCCACAAGGTCCTTACTATATTCCTTTATGGCACTGTCACCATTACAATTAAAGTGAGTGTCTGCACCCACTTTTTTTAACAGTCTTTCTTATCGTAAGATGGCAGTGTCAGACAACAATCCTACCAGTCGCTACTCTTCCATTTACTATCTTTCAAATCAGACGAACGACATTGCCAAGCTGATAACAAATCAAGAACACACAGATCTTATCAGTTGATGAAGAAGACAGTCTTCCGAAGTCTCGATGAAAGAAAAGAGCGATGAATAAGACTGATTATTTTGTCGAACAAGACGTGCATCCTCTTTCTTGCTTTCGACAGATTATATCACTCAGTCGGCGCAAAGAAAAGCACCGGTCGCTTTGCTAAGAAAATTTTATCTGCGCTCGCTTAAATGACAGGGCGATTTCTTCAGGAGAAACAACATAAAGAAGATTCAGCCGCTTAAGCGAGCCGTTTTGACGATTGATGACATGAATAGAACTTTATTTACACATTTTTGTGTGTGCATAAAATGGGTTTTTTTTTTGCCTCATCATATCCGCATCTTCATTGGACTTTTTTCTTGCTGTTTTCGACAACAAATATATATATATATATTTGCACCAAAATGCGTCTTAATCTCTGGTGGATTTGTTGCACGGTCTCGACAAAACTTGTTGGCTCTGTGGATTTTGAAATTCAATGTAAATATTTGAAGAGCAAAGGGCGTGAATTGCATTAGAGTAGCATTAGAGCAACAATGCAGTGAGAGAAGATGGAGAGAAGAGAGAGAGAGAGAGAGAGAGAGAGAGAGAGAGAGAGAGAGAAGGACGGTAAAAGTGAAAGGGTGTCAGAGGGCGCAGAGTCGACCATGCGTTCCCCTGACCTACTTCAGCCCAGCCCGTGTGAGTGCTGCAGGGAAGGGGGGGGGGTTGGGGTTGAGGGAGAGGGGAGGAGAGTGAGGGGTGACTCACTGCCAGTTTCCTCTCCCGGATCATCGCTTTGACTCCTTCTGCTTTGACGCGCACCGTTTCACAAATTTTAATATTTCGTTATTTTCCCCATTATATCTATCAAATGTGCAATTACAATTCATCGTAGTCAATCTTCTTCATAAATATTTAAAACTAACAACGCTTTGTGTGCTGTCAAGCTTTGCGTAAAAATTGTTTTGAAAAACTTTTAAGAGCTTTGATCTAGGTATAAGTGAAAATGTTGCTTTACTGTTATCTAACAAAAAGTGATATGCAGCACGGAATTTAGAGGTAGTGAAAAGAGCAGCTTTTTCGATCAACGAATGAGTGTCTTCAGTTATTGTGTTGAAGTAATGACGCGTTGTGTGCCTGCCCTTTACGAGCAGTTCAAGAGAATGCAGAGGAAACCCACTCCATTGTCATCTCCCTAGCGAATTATAGAGCGTATTTGTGGGGGCAGATTACAGCATCTCTTTTCTTCTTCTTCATTTTCTTTGTAAGAATGAACAGCACTCTCTACATTCGCCACTTCAGTCTCAATTACGATTCTTTGGATTAGCATACACATACATGCATGTTCCTTGGCTTCTTTCTTTCCTTTCTCGGAAGCATAGCAACAACCAGGGAAACAGTCTCTCTCTCTCTCTATCTCTCTCTCTATCTATTTCTCTTACTCTCTTTTCTCTTTTCGTCTTTTTCTCACTTCCTTCCTTTCAAATCTTGCCTACTCGTACGATGCATTCGAGCATTCAAGTCGTGAACTGCGAAAAAAAGAGTTTCCTTTTCTGTTTCTAATCTCACCGTCCTTGCCAGATTATCCGGATTTATTTAACACTTGTTACGATGATTCTCTTCTTGTGCTACTTACTAACTATTCTTCCTGTCTCTCTCTCTCTCTCTCTCTCTCTCTCTCTCTCTCTCTTTCTCTCTCTCTCTCTTAATTGTTAGCATGTGTGAGTAGTGACTTGACCGAGTGTTTAGTGACTTCTTTTCCCTACTCCCTAAATTATTTATGTATTATTAATAAACGTTGTTATGACAGGTTAATCGTGCTCTTTATAAGTGAAATTGAACTCTTTTTTTGGTCAATAATAACTTTCACCCATTTTGCTCTCTCTCTCTCTCTCTCTCTCTCTCTTTCTCTCTCTCTCACACACTCTCTCTCTGTCTCTTTGGTTTCTTCTCTCTCTCTTTTTTCTTTTTTCTGTCTTTTTCCTTGGTCTTTCGATCTCTCTATCTCTCTTTATCTGTGTCTTTACTTCCTCCAGTCTATCTTTCACTCACTGTCTCTTCTCTGTTTCTCTCTGTCTCTATCTCTCTCTTTATCTCTTTGTCTCTCCCCGTGTCTGTCTCTTTTACTATTTTCTCTCTCTCAGCCATTCTCTCTCTCTCTCTCTTTCTCTCTCCTCTTCTTTGTCACCAGCCGCGTACGCCAGCAACTGATGCTTGGTCATTGTTGCCATGGCCCTTGTTCACCGACGACTCCCCCCAAATACACTGTCCCGTCATTCAAGAAGAAGAAAAGAAGGAAAAACAGTTCGATTCCCTGTCCCTCTCTTTCTCTCTCTCTTTCTCTTTCTCTCTTTCTTTCTCTCTCTCTTTCTTTCTCTCTCTCTTTCTCTCTCTCTTTCTCTCTCTCTTTTCCCTCTCTCTCTCTACCTCTCTCACTGTCCCCATTCACAATAGTCACCAAGGGTCATTATTCGAGTAAGCATTGTTGAGCAGATTGGCAACTACAGTCTCCTACCCACTCGACCTCCAAAACAAGACAAAAAGAGTGCCACGCATTGTTCTCATTTATCGGCTAACGATAAATAATTATCCTTATTAACATTTTTCTATTGCAATTATTGCGTACTCTTCAATACCGCAAAGAAAGAAGTGATTCAGACAGGCGGATTTGCATGGATTGAGATTCTTTTAGCAGCTCGAGCAGGATGCACATTGCTTGTACTGCTACGAAAATAAGACCATAATTTAATCATACTTACTACATTCAAGGCACTTAATTTTAAGATATTATTATTACTAGTAATGATGTTTCAAAATTTCAACATTTCGCTGATTTCAAATGCATGCAGCATCTTGCAATTGTACGATGACTATGGTGATGTTTTTTTTTGAGATATTCATGAGAGCAATTTGCATTTGTCCTTGCAAGTGAGCAATGGAATTTATGAGAGAGATAGTGAGAGAGATGGAGAGAGAGAGAGAGCACAATGGTGTTCAAACTCGTCTCTTCCTCCGCCTGGTTCACCCCCTCCCCTCCTTCTACTACCGGCTTCCTTTTCACCCTCAGCCCCCTTTCATCTCCTTCTTGACGTTCCGATCGATGTGGTCCATTCCTTTCCACTTCTTCTTCTTCATGGATCTTCCCTGTTATCCGCACTGCGATCAGCAACTCGTTCGATGACCCCACGTGTTCCCTCTATCTTTCTGTGCTCCTCTAACTCTGTCTCGCTCTCTCTCTCTCTCTCTCTCTCTCTCTCTCTCTCTTCCTTTGCTCCCCTTCTCTATCTTTTCAGACAGTTCACATCTTTTCTCTTTTCTCATTCCGCATTCTCGGTTCCCTGCGTTCCTTTTTCAGACATTTCTTACTCTTTTGGCCCTTCGTCTCGGCATCTCTTGTCCATTGAAGCTATCCCTCTATTTCTCTGTTTCTCTCTTACTATGTATCTCTCTTTCTCAAATTTCCCTCCCTGTCTCTAGTTCAGACTGCATTGTTCCAACGCTTTTATCTTTCTCGATCTCAGTCCAACAAATTATTGTCTCCTTTTGATGATGAACATCCGTTAGATGTGTCTAATGCTAAGGCGAAACTATGCCGCTCTATTCTTCTCCTGTTTTCTCCGCCTTTTCCTGATCTTTGCTAATTTGATCCGCATCAATCTTTTTCGTTGCTAATGAACAATCTCACCAAATGTAGAAACGCGCTTGATTGAGAGAATGGCGAGCTTAAAATGAGCAAATTTTGAATATGATTCATTTTCTTTACTTATTTTTTTCTTATTTTTCTTAATTGCAATAACAAAACCATGCGTCAACAAAGAAAGAGGAATTGTAATATCATGTCTAGGCTGAACAGGCTGTTCTACTTTACTCGGCATCATTTTATGCTTTGCAAAACTTATCACAGCTGATATCTTGTACACCTTTTTAAACATAAATATGCTCTTGGTTTCATTATCTGAATTTTTTCTTTTATTACTTGTATTCGACGAATTTGTAAGAACTTTATACTTGTGGTCGAATTTTTACTAATGTCTCTAGGTAGTATTGAACTAGCATATATTTTAATGTGGCGATACTAGTTTTATTTATTCTGTTTATTCTTTTTACATCTTTAATTGCTTCGTCTTAAATATTTCATCGAATATAATAGAGTGTGGTCGCGTCAAATGAATTTTTGAGTACCAAATTACTGTATTCTACATGCATAGATGGGCTACGCTGGGATGCGGGCGTTCGACTCCTCGACGCGGGACGATTTCATCAGCCGGCTTCTCTACGTGGACGCTTGTGTCACGACACTCGGCGGCGTTGCGCTCTACGTCGCTCCCGACAAGATTGCCGACTATGCATTCGTGAGCATTTATTTTATTTACTTGTTTACTTTTGTTTACTTGTTTACTTTCGTTTACTTGTTTATTTACTTTGTTTATCCAGCCATAAAAAGAATCAGACATACATATTAAATAGCGATAAAAAGTGACAAAAATATATGTGTATGTGTAAAAAGAAGTATAATTATTTCTTATTAGTATTTAAAATAAAATTAATTAATCAACTTAATAAATTTAATTAAAAGAGCCGCCCGACCGACGGCGTCCACTGGCATCTCGTCCGCTGCATTGGCGGCCATCTCCTGGCGACCGCCTTCGCGTCCTGCGCCCTCAGGAGAAATCCACTCGCGAGAACAATCATCACGCTCATGCGACTCATTGTCAGAGCAAGAAGCAGCCAGCCAGCTCCTTCTTTTTCTTCTTTTCACCACTCTCTCTCCACTTACATATATATTCGAATCGTTTACGGTTGTTTACTTTATGGAAATCTATTTGTATCCACTTAAAATACTCCTGCTTTTGTAAGATACATGCATATATGTAGTTTAAATTATCCTTAATCTCTCTTTTTTGCAGACATCTGTCATCGTCCTCATGCTCTTGTACCATATTCAATCGGAGACACCAAAGCTGATGAGGCCTGAGGTGAGCTTTTTTTATTATTATTATAATTTTTAAACATTGTATTATAATGCTTATTTTATGATTAGAGAAATCAGCGGCAATATTATTTCCTCTTTACTCTTCTCTTCCAGGGATATGGTAAAGAAACAAAGAACTTGTTGCTAGCAATAAGTGTTAAAGGCGCTCAAACCTCAATCGTAATCTACATATTTTTCCTTCCCTGATGATTCTAGCCGCGTCACTGTAAATCACACATACTCCTCGTTCTTTTACCCTGGCAAAAGGCGGGAATTCAAATGTGAGTTTTTGGCTTCTCTGCAGGCACTCGAGGGTCTTCGCTACCTCTCGGCCGGCGTATTCATCGTCTATTTCGCGCTCTGGATCTTGAATGGATGGCCTGTCGGTATGCGTGCTCATTAATCTATTTCTATGTTTATTGTTCTTGATAATATAAATATAGAGTAGTTTTTTTTTCGGTTGTTCTTGGAATATGTTGTTCTTGGAATCGAAAGATTGGCATTAATGAATATGAAGGCAGAAACGATATGAAAAGCTTTGTAAAAATCTAAAATCGTGAAGCAAAAAACCATCTCCTGATAAGAAAAAAACCACTCCAATATGTAATGTTTCATCTTCAATCTCAAGGTAATGATGAGTAATTGATTAATTATTGATTGATTTTATCCTGGCCGCCTTCAGAAAGAAGCCTCCAGTTCAGAGCTTCTTGAAGGCAATGAGTTGCTGGTGCGCAACCGCCTCGGCAATCTGCTCTACCAGCTCGACTGCCTCGCGTCCATTCTCATCGGCCTCGCTTGGCTCACCTTCCCCAGCTGGCTACTCCACAGACAGGTCTTCTGGCTTGAATATTCTATTTTTTTTTTCGCCTTTTTATTATTTAAATATCAGTTCATTTCATCGTGTAAATGATGCCTGGGACCTTTCATGTTCATACTCTCTCCCTCGCTCTCTTTCTCTCTTTCTTTCTCTTTCTTTCTCTCTCTCACCTCCTCTATCTCTGTCCCTCTCTCTGTCTTTTCCCACTCTGTCTCTCCCTAGTTTTCACCATCTCTCTCTGTCCCCTCTCTCCCTCTTTTACTCTCTCTCTCTATCTCTCACTCTCTGAATCCCCTCTCCCTGCCTCTCAGTCTTCGACTCCCTCTATCTCTCTCTCACTGCTCCTCTTTCTCTCTCTCTCTCTCTCTTTTTCCCAGGTGCTCGTCCCCCTGGATGCCTCGCACGACCTCTGCGGCCGCATCATGGGTGCCTTCTTCGTAGCCTCTCATGTCATCGCGCAGCACGCGCTCCACTGGCCCGACGGCTCGGAGAGGCGTGTTGTGGTCGACTCGCGGGTCGTTGTAAGGACGATTATCATTATATCATACCAAGTATTGTTAGCATATTATTATTATTTCTTATCCTTTAATATCAATTCAGATATAAATTTTTCTTTAACATTTTTTTTTCTTTCATTAGCCTCATTAATAAATTCATTTAATAAGTTTCTCACAGATTTCTCCTTCTATTGGCCCTGGTGATTTGTTTATTTGATATCTTTTCAGTCATTCATAACTTTTATTAGGTCCATTGATTAATTAATTTAAAATAACAGCGCCCTTACAATTAGTACTACAGCATAACGGTCCACATAATTCAACCCGATGGATTTGGCGCGTTATGTTGCACACTTAATGTTTCCAAGAAGTGGTACAAATGATATGGCAGCGGATCCGAATTCATATCTATGTATTTGACATAATTATGTCATAGAAAGAATCTATGCAAATAGTTGAAAAAAATTGAGAGGCTTCGGAAAAGTGGAAAATGAATGAATTGCAGTGCTGCGCGGCCATCCTGGGCGCCCAGGTCTGGTCGCAGATCGCGTACGAACGGGATTGGTCCGGTGGTCACTGGGTTGGCATCTCACTCTTCTCCACATGGACGGTTAGCAACGCCCATATTTCTTAGCCCCGCCCTCTTTTTTTAACCACCGCCCCTTCCCCTTTGAGCACCGCCTATTTTGTTCTTACAATTAGCATCGCCCATTTTTATACACACTTCTGATCTTGAGAAGAAGACTCCTTATTTTCTTATTGTTACTTGGATTTCAAAGCACCTTATTAAAGATCTCGTAAACACTCATTTCTTGCAGATAATCGCCATGCTCTATCGGATTGCGATATTCTTCTCAAAATCGGGAGAAGTTCTGAAGGCTAAGAAGAATTAGCTGTACAATTGGCTCTTTGCTATCAAATGAACAATTATTTACTTGCTTTGATATTGTGACGTATTCCTGTAGGCCAGCGTTGTTTTTCTCCCTCTTTCTTTTGCAAAAGTTTGATTTTTTTCTCTTTCTAATCTACTTATTCAAATTATCTTTCGTTCTAAGCGAGGAATCTCTCGACATCCATAGATTTCATTAAAACGATCGATATAATAAAAGGTTCGCGATCGAAAAATATTAATAAGATGATGTATGCCTCTGCTTCAATCTGCTTGGATGACTCCGAAAGTCACAACAACACCTGTGCAATAAATTGCGTTCTGATATTTGGCGATAATGTTGACGCAACGAACAGTGTAAACATTTTGAATTCTTAATTTGTTAAATGATACACATGACTCTTCAATGCACACCCTTTATATTTCCAAAAATTTAATTACAATTTAGTGTACGCTTCCTTCATATGTATAAATCAAAATAAAAAAAACACTCGTGGTAATAGGTTTTGTGGGATTCGTATGCGACACAATCTCAGGCGTTTGTGCCGAATCCGAAGTCCGCTGGACTCGGTGTACATACATAACTCTTAGTTTCTAAGCCCATCTTAATAAAAGAGATGTGTAGAATAATACCATCTTTGTTCAGATGACTGCACATGGTTCCCTATTGAAACTACATACATACATACAGACATATGTGCAAATGGGCAAACACATTTTCCCCAATAACATTCTTACAATGTTGTACCCATGTGGTTTCCCTGTTGTACACATTCTTATCAGACTCGGGCAATCGGTTTATTTGATCTACGCCGCATTCTACCTGCGCATCCATTATAGCCCAATGAAAAGTGCGTTCTGTGTTACAATCTTATCCTCAAACTAAAAATTTCCTGCCAAGCGCAATGCCTTTCTGCTGTTTTGCTTGTATGAATTCCACTAAACCAATACGCTAATCAATATTGATGTTCTATATGATAAAGCACTAGAACTTAAAAAATATTTTATTTTAGAATTAAAAATGTGTTTGTTGGCCTTGCGGTTGCTGCGAAACCCACAAAAGACAGGACATTCCCTCTCTACAATCAGTAGAATATCGATGACCAATAGTCATATTATTCATCATATGTATTACAGTTAATTGTCGGGCGTCGACTAAGATGTTGGTGTTCTTTAGAGAAAAAAACCAAGATGAAAACCATAAGAAAATATGTTTATTTCATTGCTTACGGAAGAATATATTTATTATTCTTGCGGTACAAAGAAAGCAAATTCAATTGATGACGCGTACCCGCTAAGGCATAAGCAAAGTTTGTTCACACGATTTCAACTATTAGAGGAAAGCTATGAGCGTAAAGAGATCAGCGATTTTTTGGCAGTGCGATGATTATGATTAGCTATTGATGAACACGAGGTGGTGGGGTTCTTGAAAAATATTACAAGGAAAATATTAAACAGTATACATTTACTATTAGTGATAAATGTTTTCATGAAAAACACCGAGTCATCAATATACTGGAATATATTTTCTCTATTATCTTTCATTTTGCTCAGACTCATTTTCATTGAAGCAAGTAGAATAACAGGGACACAGCTAAGATGGCTATCTTTGTTCGCAAAACAGAGCGATCGCTAGAAGATGAAGAAGAATAAGACATTTCTCCCATGACTCCCGTCGACTCGAGATGCTCCTCTCTTCTACTCGCCGTAATCTCGCTGTCGAGATCTGGAAAGTCTAATATTTTGCTTTTTATTTATTCTCTAACAGTTAAGCAATTCTTTTAAAATACCATCAAACAGATGTCAGCAATTGGCACAAAGAATGCCTCTTTGAAAATTTTCTTATTGATAAGAAGGCCAAAAGGAATGGAAAAAAACAAGACAATTCATCCTTGGTCCTTCTTATGAAGAAGAATACGAACCGAAAACCGCATGTGTCTTTTTTAAACAATTATTCCATATCTTGAAGAAAAGACATTTCCTTATCACTCTCCATTTCTTCTGAGTAACTTTTAGATGTATATTTTTTTGGTCAAACGTAAATAAAATTGCTAGCGTATTCATGTTTTTTGACTCTTTGTCAATTTGTCCAGTGAAACACAAAAAAAAACTTAAAAATAAAGAAACCTTCACTGAACGCGTCGTGATGTGGCCGCGTGGCAGAAGTGAGCGCCGTACGCTCCTCGCTCAGCCATTTCCTCCCGTGGTGTCTGGCGTCTCTCTCCTTCTCTCTGCTTCTCTGCTCCGTTTCTTCTCTCTCTTCTCTCTCCTTTTCTCTACTTCTCTGCTCCGTCTCTTCTCTCTCGTCACTCCTCGAGGCGAGTGCTGCTACGTGCCTTTGCAGTGGCTCGACGTGGTCCTCGTGCACTTCTTGGCCGCCATTACCGATCTCATCTGAAGAATTGGTGGAGCACTATTATTATTATTATTATTATTATTATTATTATTATTATTATTATTATTATTATTATTATTTATTATTATTATTATTATTATTATTATTATTATTGTTATTATTATTATTGTTATTATTATTACTATTATTATTGTTATTATTATTACTATTATTATTGTTATTATTATTACTATTATTATTGATATTATTATTACTATTATTATTGTTATTATTATTACTATTATTATTGTTATTATAATTACTATTATTATTGTTATTATTATTACTATTATTATTATTACTATTATTATTATTATTATTATTATTATTACTATTATTATTATTATTTATTTTACCTTTTTAAGAAATCTTATTTAAATCATCTAGTTATATCACAGTAACAGCATGCCTGACTATTTTACGATCAAACACTTGTTGCTCTTGAAAAGAAAGCAAATAATTTGGCCGTATCTTTGAGTATTATTTATTTCGTCATACATCGAATGAATGCAATGATGCAACAACAGGTTACAGTGATCTGTTTAGAAAATTTATTTATTTATTTAAGAATGTTTAAAAGAAAAGTCAGCGTACCTCCTTCGATAACCTCGACGTCCTCTCCGCTCTCGCCATCGCCGAGAACCGCGGCTTCGTCTGGTGGCTCCGCCTCGTGATGCCGAGGCGTCATGGGGTCGAACCAGAAGAGGCCCTTGCCCTCGTCATTGCGATGCTCTCCCTCAACGGCCATGACTGCACGAGCGATGGGCGCGTAGGAAGAGGAAAGAGATGGTGAGTGAGAGGAGGGAGAGGAAGAGGGAGAGTGAGAGTGTATGGAGACTGAAGAGATATCAGACGACGTTGGCAGAGTGATGTCGGCAGGCGGAGCCGCACGCCACTCCGAACACTTGCTGGGCACGTCGAGGCGAGTGCCTGTTGAAGGAGAGAGAGAGAGAGAGAATCAGAGAGATAGAGAGAGAGAGAGAGAGAGAGAGTAAGAAAGAAGAGTGAGAAAGTGATAGAAGGGAAGAGAAAGAGAAAGGTAGAGGAAGAGTAAGAGGGAGAGAGAAAGGAAGAGAAAGAGGGAGGGAGAAGGAGAGAGAGAGAAAGAGAGAGAGAGAGAGAAGAAAAAGAACCAAAATGCATACCATGCAAGAGTCTTTCGTAAGTTTGCATCAGGGCGACGTCGAGCTTGTGCTTGATCTGTAGAGAAGAAAATATACACGAAGAGTGTTCGTCAATATCCATTCTTTTCAACTGATTATGAGCACGATTTATTATAAGGTTTTTACTAATTCTACCTCACAAATTATAAATTGACACCCATTTCAGCACCTGCATTGCGGACGCTGAACAAGTCGGCAGCTCCCGCTGGTAGCACTTCTGGTAGCGCTCGAACTTGCTGCAAAACAGCATTTTTTGTCCAATCTCTTGCTCTCTCTCACTCCGCTCTTAATCTCTGTCTCTGTCTTTTGTCTATCTCTTTCTCTCCTACTCTCTCTCTCTCTTCTATCTTCTCTCTCTCACTTCTCTCACACTCTCTCACTCCGTCTACCGGCAGAAGTGTTCGAGAGCAGCAGTGCCGGCGGTGATGTTGAAGACGCTGGCTTCGAGGGGCGAGCAGTTCGCGTGCACTCGTCTGAGATGTGCTCGCTCGCAGCGCATGTACTCGAAGACATCTGTGGGGGTTTTTTTTTTTATAAAAAAAAGGAAAACTAAACTTATCACTTGTCGTAACTTGACACGGTGGTTCTGTGTGAAGAAGCCTTGGCTAATAATATTAATAAAATATTCTGATCTTGTTCGGCATAGCCTGACCAATTGGTTTTTACTTCGCATGCCATTTTTAATTCTTTAAACGAGCTAGCAAGTATATTTTCCCCTTTTTGCCTTAATGATAAAAAGAAAAAAGAGACTCTTCTACCCTTGCTCGGCTTCCTGGCGACAGAGCAGAAGAAGAGCCAATGATGAATGGATGCGATGAGTGTAGTCCGCTCGCGTCCTCCCGGACATCGCTTCAGACACGCCTCGAACGTCGTGATCGAGCTGTCATGATGGAATTTTGACAAGCAAAACAAGTTAATATTTTATCTTTCGCAATTTCCTCTCTTCCTTAATGGATCGTATTACTTTGTTTATACATACTTTCTATAGTTTATTGAATAGTGATTTTTTTTCCTTTGTTGAAAACAAAATACGTGTTCACTGACAAGCACGTAAACTTGGTGTTGCGGTAGACGGTGGTCAGATCTTCGTGTGCGGCCATGATGTGATGGAAGGGCGCGAGCAAGCTCAGAGGCGACGATCTCAATAAGTATATAGAGAGTATGAACTAACACCTACATATGTATTTTTTTTTGCAATCACAAAACTTTTGTCCCGAACATAGAACAAGAAAAACTTTGACAATTTAGAAATTGCTGAAAAAAATATTTGCCTAGACTAAAAAAACTTATTATTAAGTTGACATCGTCTTATAGTATACATTCATATTTATATTTCAAACACGGAAAATAAATGTTATCAAAATAGCATTTGAAGTACTGAAAAAGAAGGTAATAATTAATTTGTTTTCAATTTCTCTATCAAAAAAGTTCATGTTGTAAGCTAGTGAAGAATAAATGAAATTGGTAAATAAATAAAATATTAAAATGTAAAAAAAAAACAGAAATATTTACCTATTGCCTACGATGGTGGCGAGGCTACGACGCAGCGCAATCGAGCATGCGCTCGCGCAACTTCTCGATGGCGTCGTCGGCGCGGGCGCCGCAGAGGCCTGAAATTTTATTTTCTGATACAAAATTAAATAAACTTATTGTTGAAATACTCTATAGTGATTATTATTGTTTAAGAATTATTACAAATAAATTTTATCGATCAATTGAAATCCTTACTTTTGCCCGCAGGAAACTCAAATGAATAGGCGATAAGCTCGATGTTAGAAAATTTTCATGGGAGTGGCAGCATGTCTTGTGTTGATTTTCAATTCATATCAACAACAAATTGTATTTGCTCATGCTAAAATTTAATTTTTTTTAAACTTTATTTCCATAAGTTTATACATGGACGGTGCTTTTCTTCCAGTTCTAGCCCATATAAGAGAGATGGCCTAGTCTACAACCGATCTTCAGCGCCTACAGTTCATATTATGAAACAAAAGAACTGTAGTTGAATACGTTGTAATTAAATAAATAAATATTGCTTAATTAAAGATGCGTCGAAAAGTCTTTGAAGAACGGCACCACCATGATTTTGTATGGATCAGAGAGTTGGAACCTCGATAGAAGTGGGCGCCAGAGGCTCCTTTTTCCCTCTCTCTTTTCTGTCTCTAGAGCGTGCGATGCTTGGTGTGACCTTCAAGATCGAGTAAGGAATGTGGACGTGTGATCTTGGACAGGAAATAAATAAATAAATCATGGATTGGTTCAAGATGGCATTTAAGAGGAAGATGGATTGGGCAGTCAAAATCGACCATCAAGAAGAAATGGAATAGGATTTGTGGGGCTACATCTCCACCTACTGGATCCCCTACGAGGCCAGTCCATCCAACGTGGGCCCGGTCGTCCATCTGTTTCCTGACTCTCTCACACTCCTATCCTTATATCCGTCTACGAAGTTGACGTTCGGCCAATAACATCCCTGTATTCATCCCATAATCATCCCAATACAACGATAAATTGTTTAAATAATTAATCAAAGTAAGACACGAACAGTGACTGCCGCGGCAATAATTAGTAGTAGCAATCGGATCGTGAGCACAGCCGAGGGAGGCGAGCAGGGAAGACCTCTTACTGAAATGATTTTTTTTTTTTATATTCAAATGGAATATTATACTTCGAATTTTTACACTAAATTTTTATTTTATGCCCTTTTTCAGCTCGCCTGACCTTTTTTCCGTTTTTACAATAAGACGCTTGACACGAGTTCAACTTTGAGTACTCAACAAATGCATTGAAGCCGAAGAGAGTTTCACTTGCTTCCAATTCATGGCTAATTCGGCGACCCCTTTTATCCTTATTCTATGATTCTCTGACACTCTATCTTTCCTCTTTCCCTCTCGCGTTCTCTCACACTTTCATCTCTCTCGCACCCCCCTTTCTTCTCTATCTCTTTCTCGTTCTTCTCCCTCTCTCTTCTCTCTCTCACCATCCGCTATCCTCATCAGCCGTTTCTTGCAATCCAGACAAGTTGTCAAAAGTCGAGGAAAATGTCCCAAATCGCGAGTTCTCGCCTCTCCTTCCTTTCTTCTCTCTAATCTTTCTTTCTCTCTTTATTCCTCAGCATTTTCTCTCATCTTTCTCTGTTCACTTTCCTTTCTCACTCTCTCCTCTCTGCTATTTCCATTGCACAATGTCCTTCATTCTCGTAATTCTAGTAATCTTCTCATGCCGTCTCTTTCCCTAGTCTGCTCTTAGACTCTCAATTCCTTTAGCTCCCAAGTGAATCATAACTCTCTATCTCTATCTCTCTTTATTCCCTCTATTTCTCTATTTCTCCCTCCTCTCTCTCTCTCTCTTTCTTTCTCTACTCTCTCTCATCCTTCGACAATGCAAAACTAGCCTCATTCTCTTCCCTCCCTCGCACGCTTCCAACTCTCCGCATCTCTCTTTCATGCAGTTTTATCGTTTTAGGCAGAGCGAGCCGAGTGCTCACATCGTCCATGAGACACTTGTTAAAAAATGCAAGAAAAACCCAAGAATATATTTTTTTGCTGCTCATGAGAAGAACGACCACTAACAAGAAGAGATTAAAATGAAATGAGGTGCGGAATTTTCTAATTGTGTTCGTTTCAGTCTTTCAAGCAAGACTGTGGCGGTTGTTGATATTCAGAACTGATATACATACATATGTATGTATGCATGTACATGCATACATTTGCATATGCTTAAGTAGCATCACTTCCCAGTAAACAAGAGACATCCGAACCAAAGGCCAGGAGCACACTCTTCTTACACCTTTCTCCCACAGGCTCTTCAAGAAGTGGAAGCGATAGACCTCCAACACTTGCCAAACTCACGTCCTCCAGACGAGAAAGGAAGACGCTAAAGGGAGTGACGTGGGGAAAAATGCCCGTGTTGTGCAAGAGAAACGCACGTATGTACATATTTGTCTATTGCAATTTGTCTATACCAATGTACATACATACATATTTGACTATAGTAGTCAGAACAAAAGTGCAGAAACATGGGTTGCCACTGACGATTCTTGGTCAAGTAGCATCCTTTCTCTTCTAAGTTATTCGTGAACAATCCAAGATGGATTTGATTATGCATACAAATGGCCATTGACCAATAATTGAAATTAGCGAAGGTAGAAACTGCTTTTTACATGACCAATCGAAGAACTACGGTAAAATTTGGCTAATATCATTGCAATAGAGAGATATTGCAGAATATAAAGGCGACCTTTCCTTGTTATTCCTTTGAAAGTGCAGGAAGGGTTACAATATCTCTTTTCATTTAGAAGAATCCACCGCCACTCTTCGAGGTCAAGAATGGGGGTGCTGAAGCAAATCGCATTGTTGGAAAGGGGAAAGAGAGGAGAAAAGGGGCGAAGCTCGAGCAGCAGCAAAAAAACAGCCGAAAATTGAATCGAAAGAATTGCTTGAATCACACCGAAAGAGAGAGAGAGAGAGGAAGAGAGAGAAAGAGAGAGAGAGAAAAAGAGAGAGAGAGAAAGAGTGAGTGAAAGAGAGAGAAAGAGAAGGAGAAAGAGAGAGTGAAAGGCTTCTTCTTCCTTTTGCAGACATGAAAGAAAGACTTCATTTAGAGCATTCACTCCTTCAATTTGCGCAGTGACTGAGAATGAAATCGTCCCAGCTTTGGCAGAGGCTCTTTTTTTGCTCAAATTGACATAATAATTTACGGAATTGCGCGCCATTAAGCGTGCTTCAATTACGTCACTAAAATTGTTGAGTTGCACTCTAGCCATAGAAATCGTCGAGGGTGAAAACAGTAATGGAAAATGAAGGTTTTAAAGAAAAAATAAAGAAATAGGCTTTAAAAAACCGACCGATCAAACGCTTTCTTCTCTCGGCGCTTTCTTCTGACATATTCGAATGATTCGGCTCATTTATTCGGCCAGAACGTAGAATTCTTAATTAATTGTAACAATACATGTTACTTAAAACGTAAAATAACACGTTCACTGGAGAAAAATAAATAAAAATAAATTATGAAACAGATGAATAGTTTAAAAAAAATCGCGAAAACGCGCCACCAATAAGAGCTGTTTTTAGTTTTGTTTTCCCTTTTGCTATAGTCAAAGAAATCGTGTGAGAAAAGATGAGATTCAAAAGTAATTGACCAAAAACACAACATTTTGTGAATGAGTGGAATTTGAAATTGTTTTCCCGGTTAACTCTCACTTTTTTGTCTTGCGAACCCATCGTCCCTACAGCGGAAGACCAAAAAGGAGAGAGAGAGAGAGAGAGAGAGAAAGAGAAAGAGAGAGAGAGAGAGAGAGAAGCAAGAAGTGAAGTGGGTCAAGAAATGAAAAATATGCCTGGCAAAAGGCAAGCAAAGACAGAGGAACGTATACATGCATGATTCGCGGGAAATGAGGAGAGAAGGCAAGAGAATGTTAGAGAGAATTGGAGGATGAGAGAGAGAGATAGATAGAGAGTGAGAAAACATAGAACGAGGCCGAGAAAGAAAGAACAGAGCGAGAGAGAGAGGGAGAGAGAGATAGAGAGGGAGAGAGAGGGAGCAGAATGAAAAGAGAATGAAAGCGATAGAGAATTCTAAGAGTCCAAAACACGAGAAGCCACAGAGAATGCCTAATTCCTCTCATCCCGAGAATCAGGCTGTCCGTTCAGCTCGACATGGGCTGAAAAAGCGAAGCGAGCGAATGAAAGCCAAAACAGGCCATTGGGATAAAGTAATGTGAATTCTTAATGCAAACACGCTTTCTATATTCAAAATGATAAGTTATCGTCGGTTTTGCATTTTTATTTCATTTATTAGGAATTTAGCACGACCAAGAAGCAGTCGAATCATATTTGAACAGCCTATGAAGAAAAGTACACACTTGGAAGTGCCTGTTACAAACAATTTTATCCATCATTTAAAATACTATTTCGAATTCTTCAGTTTCAATTTATTATTGCTCTCCATCTCAATGTCATTTATAGCAAACAAATAAATTGACATGAACTGAATTTGTTCATGAACAGTCACTAAAAATCAGACACGATCAGAGAATACTGAAGCAGCATGGAACGACCTCTCGAATGTACTACCCGTTGACAAATTAGATTGCCACAGCGAGAGAGAACTGGAAAGACTGGAAAGAGGAACGAGTGAGAGAGAGAGAGAAAGAGAGAAAGAGAGTGAGAGATAGTGAGAGAGAGATTAAGATGGAGAGAGAGAGGGAGAACAGAATTGGATGAGGAAACGATGAAGAGCTAGCGGCTAAAGATCACAGCATCGTTGATGTCCTCCTTTGCTGCATTCTCACTTCAGCATTATCCAAGGAACAGTCTAGCACAATTTTTTGTAAAAGCAATGAAAATAAACTATCAATGTTTTATGGCGGAATTCAT
Organism: Allodiplogaster sudhausi; assembly: GCA_945643635.1. NCBI lineage: Eukaryota > Metazoa > Nematoda > Chromadorea > Rhabditida > Diplogasteridae > Allodiplogaster > Allodiplogaster sudhausi. The sequence continues at coordinate 7,373,979 of CALZFC010000006.1, read as the reverse complement.
AATGACATAATCTGGCATGAAATGAAGATGGGAAAATGAAGTGGACCAAAACTGTTCAATGTGAGGCTATGAGTCAGTTCTATGCTTTTCTACCACGTCTACATGTTTCTTTTTCATTGCCATATGATAAAATAACAGAATAAATTGAACAGAACGTAAGCGCTACTTAGATATACTTTGACATGCATACTTGTGCATGCTTACAACACTGGAAGAAAACAATATGAGTAAATGCGACAAGCAAAACTTTTTTTGAAGAAAAAAAGGAGAAGGAAAAAAACATCTCACAGATGTCTCAGACGTACACACTAAAATGTCTGATTGAATTGCGCCAATTTATTCATTTTAAAATGCCGGGAAGTCTTTGAATCACTTCAAATTGATAGCCAGACGAGAAGTCAGCTGTTTCATAAATGTTTTGACAGGGCATGTTGGTGAGGAGAATGTGAGAGAAGAGAGAGAGGGAGAGGGGGAAAGCGAGAGAGAGCGACAGGCGGAGGCAGAAAGAGAAAGAGAGAGATATAGAAAGAGAGAGAAAGAGAGAGAGAGAGAGAGAGTGATGGAGTTATGAAAGAGAGAATAGGAGAAGCTAGTTGAAATTTCAACAAAGGAGCGCCAAGTTCATTGTGAGGGCGGCCTCACAATGCGATTCAAGAGCAAATCGCCTTAAGGCAATTGTCGAAAAGCCGCCGCTAATCGGGTGCTGCCCCTTTTGGACGAGGCCGTTTTCAAGAGCCGCAAGAGTTGACCACTCCGAGTTTAACCCTTTGTACCCGCTGGCAAGGGTGCACTGAACGAGAATATTACACGGCGTAATGCCCAGACGATACGGACGGCCAGATGTTGGATTCCGTCCACCCCTCATTCATACCCATATATATGTATATGTTCATGTTTGAAAGATAATGAATTAGTTAGACAAATAACAACAAACACCTCACAATCAGCAAAAATAGCTAGAATGTTTCTCAAATGAAATAGCTAATTTCTGTGGTAGCAAAGACTCATAACTACGTGAAAAACCAACAAGGTTGAAAAAGACAAACGTTAAAAATGGTGGGTATAATGATGTCGAATGCTCGAAAATTTCCTACAGTGTAATATCAAAGTTAATGGCCGACAGTGAAATCTATTGCGCGGGAAATGCTTTTAGGAAAATGGACTGGCTGTAAGTGAAAAGGAGCGACGGATCGGATTCTCGCCTTCTAATGGATATCAGAAACCATTGGAGAGCGAGACGAGAAGAGAACAGCTAATTCGCAAAAAGACAACTCCGTCTTAGTGGGCGGGGACTGGAACAGGCGAGGCTATGAGAGGCAGAGAGAGAGTGAGAGAGAGAGAGAGATGCAAAGAGATTGAGAGAGAGAGATGGAAGGAGATAGAGGTAGAGAAAGAGGGGGATAGAGAGCAGAGAGAGAGAGAGTGAGAGCGGCACAACAGGAAAGACCGAGAGTTGAGTCTTATGAAGAGAGAAAAGGCGACGACTCGTTGACAGTTGAGACTGGAATTGCCAAAAGCTGCAGAATAAAGGAGCTTGTCAAAATTAGAGGGATTTCTCATGCAAGCTTCAGATTGAACGAGCATGGAAGAGTATGAGAGAGATATCGAACGAGAGAGAGAAAGAAAGAGATAGAGAGGGAAAGAGAATAGAATGAGATATAATGGAGAGAGAGGAGAAGCTGAGATAGAGAGAGAAAGAAGAAAGTGTGGAAGGAGGGAGAGAGAGGGTGAGTAAGAAGAAGAGTAAGAAATGGTGAAGATAATGGATGTTTTGACAATGAGATTGAGAGAAAGGGAGAGATAGCGACTCACGATCATAGCAAAGGGCCGAGGAATAGAAGATGATAGAGCGGAAGTAAAGTTGAGTATCATAGAATTAACTTTTCCATTTTCGCTGAATAGGAATCATCGAAACTTGCCCGTGTTTCTTTTACTTGTCTCCATCTTTTTTCGGGAAAACAAGTAAAGAAAAAATTAGAGAGCGAAGCAAAACCACCCTCAAACGTGATTCTTCTGACAACAATTTTCAAAGCAGTACATTTTTTTCTATTGAAACTTCATGGTGTCATTTGATGCTTGTTCCCTTTTCAGTTCTTTTCTGTTCTCCTTAGCCCGATTTCCTAATAACTTTGTTCATGCATTCATTTTTTCCTTTCCCTTTCTTGTTCTCTTTCTCTCTCTTTCGCCTGATTTCCCTCTTTTTGATCTCATCCTCTCCGCTAACTTTCTCTCTCTCTCTCACTTGCTCTCACTCTCCTTCTCTCTCTCTCTCTCTCTCTTACTACACCTCTCTTCCTATCTCTCTCTCTCTCCCTCTCTCTCTCTCCCTCTCTCTCTCTCGTCATCTCTCATTCTGTCTGCATTTATGACTAGCAAGCACATTGTGCCTTAGGACACCTCAGCCATGAGGATTTCCGTTTCACCCTAGTCATTGGATCCCAATTCTCGCATAATTCTTATGACCATTTACAGCCACTCTCTCTATCTCTATCTCTCTCTATCTCTCTCGTTCTCTCTCTCTCTCTCTCTCTTTCTTTCTTTCTTTTCCTCTCTAACTATCTTCTCGTTCTCCATCATCTCTCTCTATCTCTCCCTCTCTTTCGCCTACTCTCTCTCTCTCTCACTTTCACCCTCTACATTTCTACTCCGTCTCCTTAACTGTCGCTCTCTGCCCCCTCCCTCTCTCACAATAACATACCGCTAATTGAAGGCCGCTATCACATTTCGCATCCTAAACATCCAAACATCCACTCGTGCCGAATTTCCCGTCAACTTTCTTTTTGCAATCCCATAGTCGCTTCTTTGCGTAATTTCTCATGAAAAGTGAGACGAATACGGTTAAAACTTGTGCCTAAATGAGTCTTCCTGGATGATTTTTTAAAAGAAAAAATCTAGGAGAAAGAGGATTTAAATCTATTTATTCGCATATCAATGCGTCGATAAGCATCATGAAGCCTTAAAGCAGTGACGAATATTGCGTAATTTTCTTTGTCTCTGTCTCCTTCTGAGGTCGTGGCCATTATTAGCAGCACTTTGAGGGGAACAGGAAAGAGCAGAAGAAAAGTGTGCTGCGAGTGTGTGAACGTGAGTAAGAACGGGTGGGATGCCGGAGGAGAGCGCCGGAAGCAAGGAAGGAATTGAAGAGGGAGAGACAGAGAGAGAGAGGGAGAGATTGAGAGAGAGCTATAGAAAGAGAGAGGAAGAGAGTGAGAGAGAGAGAGAGAGCGAGAGAGAGAAGGAGGAACTAGAAAAGAGCTTAAAGGGATATGAGAGAGAGAGAGAGCGAGAGAATAATGAGAAAAGAGAAAGAAAAATTGAAAGAAATAAGGACAAAGACTCGGAATAATTACGCTTCACGCTTACAGAGTGAACATACTATGTACATATTTTTTTTCTTTGCATTGTTTTTCGAAAGAGAGAGAGAGAGAGAGAGAGAGAGAGAGAGAGAAGGTAAGAGGGAGAAAGTGAGCAAAGATACAGAGAGATAGAGAGATAAGGTAAGAAGGAGAAGGTGAACTAAGATACAGAGAAAGAGGGCAAGAGAGAGTTAGGGAGAGGGGAAGAGAAAGAGAAAGAGAGTAAGAGAGTGAGCAACAAAGCCGTCAGCCAAACTCCTCTCAATTGACCCATCTGCATTAATTGCAGCGATAACTAGGTATACGCTACAAAAAAGTTTCTACAGAAAATAAATGTGAAAATCGCAACAAAGAGACTTTGACACTGGGAAAGATCAAAAATGAGAGAGAGAAAGAGAGAGAGAGAAGAGGAGCGAGAGAGAGAGCAGAGAAGAGAGAGAGAGAAGAGGAGCGAGAGAGAGAGCAGAGAAGAGAGAGAGAGAGCATGGGTGTGAGGAAAAAAGGCAAAATGCTAGAGAGCTGTGTCCGAGAAGAATAGCCAAAATTCTGGGATTCTGGCGCATAAATGACTGGGAACTGGAGCGGAATGAAAATGGCAAGAAGTGACAAGGGATGCTGCGCATTGGCGGGGGAGAAGGAGTGGGTGGAGGTAGTCTGGAGAGAGAGAGAGAGAGAGAGAGAGAGAGAGAGAGAGCGAGAAGGAGAGGGGTGATGAATTTTTTTTTTTTTTTTCGAAAAAAAACGAAGTAGAAAAAAGGACGTTGTGTCTTTTGCTCAGTTAGTGCATCCATCACTCTTTATACGTTAGTTTGGGCGCACTACCTTTAAGCAAGAGAGAGAGTGAGAGAGAGAGTGCGAGAGAGAGAGAGAGATGGAGAGAAGGTGAGAGAAGCAAAGAATCTGAGCCTCTGGTCTTAACTGAAACGTTATTATTAAACGAGAGAAAAGCTGTTGACGTTGTATAATATGCATTGAGAGCATACTCTGGACATTTCAACAAGAATAAAGCAGGAAGCTTTTTACTCGCGCGCGCCGTGAAAAAGCGCTGCAAAATCTGAGCGTCTCCTTCGTAGTGTCCGCTGGGAGTTTTCCGCTCGCAACAGAACGGAAAACTCTGCTCTTCAGAAAGGGGGAGGGAGGATGGCTTGAGAGAAATATGATGGGAGCTTGCAGAGTGATTTCACGGAGAGAGAGAGAGAGAGAAAGAGTAATATACATGATTGTGATGGATAGTAAGAGCTATTTCCTTTGAAAAAACTATAATAATAATAATAACAACATCCCACAAAATATTATATTTTTAATAGCTATTTTAACTCTGTTATTTCCATCTCTTCTATTGTAATTCACGTGCAATTAGGAAAAGAGTATCCATTTAATTATAAGGGTAGAAACGTATAGGTATGTATGTATATTGCAATTGTCTACAAATTTGTATATACTTTATCACGGATTGCAGCTTTAAATCCCTTTTATTTCTGTTGGTGACGCTGAAACCACGTGGAAGCATTTTGAAGAGAAAAGCAACCAAACGTTCATAATTGAGAATTGCAGTAATAAAAACGAGAAATTTATTCATAAAAAGGATGATAAATCAATCAGGTACGCAATTGAAGTGAACGTGAATTTTTCATTCTTCCGAGTTTTTTCGGCGAGTTACTAATATAATAACCTTCCTTTTCAAGAGCAAGGGAAAGCAAACAGCGATGCCTGTCAAAATGTAACTTTTTTCTTTAAATATTTATTATTGCTTATAAAATTGGAGTTGTTTTTCATTTGTTTGTAAAATATGTAAAATGTTTGCAAGTGTGCATTCTAGCAAAGTATCGGCATTTGTCCTAAATTTATTGGAGAATTTTAATCACTTCAAAATGGCTAAACAGAAAGTCCAGATAAGCAAAAAAGATTCAGAAAGCAGGGAGATACATAAACAGCTTAAGTGTGTCAAATCGATGTCTTTAAGATTTAATGAGAGTAGAATCGATTTTGAGGCAACTTAAATATAATGATGGCTTTTTAAATATCGACTACCCAAAGAACTATGATGCAATTTACGAGCAAATTTTGTGATTGTGAGATGGAGATTCGATTGGTCATTGTCTTGACGCAGTTTGATTACAACGGATTATTCTACTACTAAGATCACATTCACTTCTTTCAATAGATCATTCGTAAGCTCGCTTCAAGCTGCAACGGAATATCGCAATTTTTTCAACTTTTGCAGTTTTACCCTTTGCTGATGTTGCCCTCTCATAATTTATTCGGGAATTAATTATCTCACAATCAGAATCTATGTGTAACATTTCCGGCAGAAGAGGGATCATTTCATATGACTTCCATCTTCTCAGCAGGGCGGGCCAGAATGGCTTCTGGTGTCAGTAATTTTTCCTCCTAGCCTAAGCTTTCTCTTTTCATCTATCATATCCACTATTTCAGCTAGCTGGCCTTTGGATCAGCTGTCCTCTCTCTCTTCTGCTTCTCGTCTTTGTCGGCTGCCTCATTGAGAACACAGCCAGGCTTGTGGCACTTTTTTTTATTGTTTGAAAGAAAGTTTAGGAGAAAAAAGAAATAGAATTAATACTAATCTCCTTTATTCCTTTCAGTGAGCCTGGCCAACAGACGAACTGCCGCGACGAGAGAAATAAGAGCAGACTCGTGAATTGCAACCCGAAAACTGGCCAGTGGTGCTCCGCACTCGTGACCTTCACTGCGTCAAAAGTCGATGGAAAACATTTCGCTATCCGCAAGATGGGATGCTCTCCTCTAAAAGACCAGGCTGACTTTCTCCCTCCCGCGAATACGACGCTCAGATGCTTCAACGTTGTGTAGTTGCGCTGACTGTACTTTCGTTCTTATTCGAGATTCTTGTAGCATAGCATTCATCGCGGAGAAGCGCATTACGACTGCTTCTGCAACTACGGGGATAAAGGTTGCAACGAAGAAAGACGCTGCTTCAAGAACGACGCCTTCTTCGAGGAAGCCCGCCGCCAGTACCGTGCCGAGTTCCCTTCGGCGACCACGGGGACAATGGTGAACATTCCGAATGTGTTGCTGAATCAAAAATGGACTTGTCCGAATACGTTTCCTAAAAAAGGGCATACACCAAACATTTTGTTAAAACCGGAAGAGAGGGCTTAATAGTTTGGATTTGCATTCTTTGAGTAAAAAGGCCGAAAATAAAGGCAATTAAATTATTGTCAATCTCCACGCGAACGAGTCGGCAATGAGATTTCCTTCATTTCAGACCGCAATCGCCGCTTTGCCCTCGACGCTGATTTATTAGCAAAATAATCGAGCAATCAAATATTATTTGTCGCTATTTATGAATTTTGGTGTTCTGATTTTCCTTGGGCAACATGGAAAATTTTTTTTAAAGCTACAATCGTCATCGGCGTATTCGTCTTCCTCATTGTCATCAGGGAATAAATTGGTTGTCTTCCAGAACAGGGTGGGGTGGGAGAACCAGATGGGGGTAGTAAAACAAATTTTGTTTTCTAAGCAATTCGCTCTGTCGAGAAGGGTTGCTTTCTTGACATGTCTGAAAAAGTCATTAGATAATAGGACAATCTTTTCTGTCCTTATTATGAATCCATTGTTTTGCACCATGAAAGTGATATGTTAACATACATATATACTACTACTGCATGAGAATTAAACTGCACGAAGGGCTACATATAATGAGTTAGAAATTCAAATGAAAATATAGCACATGAAAGAAGTTCGTTATCACAAATTGACAATTAGAATCATAAGATTCTTGGTTTGGTTTCACCAAACAATAAGGCTTTTGCTCATTCCCATATATAATATATAGGGGTGATATTTATATTCGAATTCGAATCACGCCTCCAAGCCGATTCTTTTCTGCGGAATGCAACAAAGGAACATTATATACTTGGAAATTTGATAACGCAATGCCAACGAATGCTTCATCGCAACATTTTTATTTTTTAAGCACGTGGGAGTTCCAATTTTGAAAATTAACGATTCACGAAAACTAATGCAAAAATAGGATGTTTGGTCTCTGATGTTCAAGAGTGCATCCCAACTCCAAGTTCACGGTTTTCCACGTTGTTGCCCGTTGCATTCTCATAATTTACATATACATATGGATATATTGCGTTACTTTATATGTGCATGATAGGAAACTTTATGATCAAAAAAAAGAATTTCAATAATAATGCAAATCGCAATCTCGCGACAAAGTTTACGAAAAGTGAAGATAATATCTCCTTTTTTAAATAGAATGATTTTGCTCGGCGCATTCATCGCAATCCATTCTGTGAGACTGCACGAAAAGCTTGAAACAGCTAGAATTTCAAATCAAACAGTTCCCACGAAAGCTGTTTTTTTATTAAAAACTGACAATAACAATTATAGAATAACTGAAAGACAGCTTTCTTGTTTTGGTTTCACCCATAGCTTTTTTTTCGATCTCGCGAGGAACTTTTACGTATTCCTTTAGGGCTTCCATGACGTTTATTTTTTGTGGAATAAACCTGAAATTAATTTGAAATAAATAAAAAATCATAATGTTATTTGGAATAAATTATATTTTGAAATTACACGCAAGTTTTTATCACTATTGCCACGAAGGCATTCACGTGGAAGTACATTATTCATAATATATTGCTATGTATATTTGAAGTTAATTCTATTTTCCGTGAAATTCTTGTAAAACTCATGTAGAAGTGTAAGATAAGTACAAATACTGATGTCCTAGAGTACATCACGACTTGCGCTATTCTTCCAATTTTGCAATTGTACACTTTGTTGTTCGTTGCACTCTCATAATTTATTCGCTTATTAATTATCTCAGAATCGATGTGTAGCTTTCCCGCCAGAAAAGGGATCATTTCGTATGACTTCCATCATCTCAGCCGGTCGCGCCAGAATGGCTTCTTATGTCAGTGAATTCCCTTCCCTCCTCGGATTAATTCCCTTCACGCCCCATCTTTCCCTTTTTAATCCCCAAATTTTCCCCCTCTATTTAAATAAGCCATCCCTATCCCTCCTAACTATACTTTTACAGCCCAAATATTTTCCAGCTTTAAATTTCTCATCTCAATCCCAACTTTCCGACCTTTTTTGCCTGATGCCTTCTCCAACTCACTAGATACATAGAAGTAGAGATACATGAAATAAGTTTACGATGTATTAAAGGATTAATGAAATCAAAAAAATTTATACATTTTTCTATTGAAAAGGGGAGATTAGTGCATATAAAGGGTGATAAAAATACTTTTTAAAAAAAGTTTTGAAATCAGTGCCACATTCATATTTGCTTAAAAATAAGCGAAATAGTGAAAGTGCAGCCAAATGAGCGTTCCCTAATCCTTCTCATTCTTCCAGCCCATTGGCCTTTGGATCGGCTGTCGTCTCTCTCTTCTGCTTCTCCTCTTTGCTGGCTGTCTCATTGAGAACATAACCACGGCGCTGAGGCTTGGGGCACTTATTTTTATATAAAAAATTGCACGAGTTTAGGAAAAAGAAAACCTCCTTCCAGAAATCTCCTATGTTTTATTCAGTGAGCCTGGCCATCAAAATAAGTGCCTCAACGGTGGAATGGCCAAGACTTGCACAGACGATACTGGCAAGTGGTGCGCAGCAACCGTGACGCTTGACAAGTCAAATATCTATGAAAACACGCCGGTTTTCGAACAGACTGGATGCACACCCCTAAGTTGGCAGGCGGAAAAGCGCCCTACAAATGAGACGCACAGATGCGTTAAGGTGGTGAAATTGACCTGAGTGCCCTTTTCATCATTCGATATTCTCGTAGGTTCTTTTAGGATCTTGACGGATCGTTTCGATTTCGATACAATTGCTTTTGCAACGCCGGTCGAGATCTTTGTAACGCTGACGAAGGATCCAAGCAGGCCCTCTTCGCGGAAGCCCGTCGCCAGTACAGCGACGAGTTCGATCCGACGACCACGACAACTCCGGCCTCCACAGTGAACATTCAGCTGATTTGTGTTTCGGAAGAAAACTAACCTTAAAAAAAAGTAAACTATAAATTGGAATTCAAGGTACTGAGCCCAAGTGCACTCTCATGCTCAAGCTGCGTTATAATATTAGCCTTACCGTTTCAGCAATTCATTAAGGGAATGACAGAAAATACTGACAATAAATTATTGCCTTTTTCTACGTGAAGGAGTCGGAATTGAGATTTCCTGTATTTCAGAGCGAAATCGACCCCACGCCCGAACCACTGACTAGTTAGTATAATAATCGAGCAATCAAATATGAGCAACATATTTATGAATGGTGGTTCCCTGCTTTTCATTGGACACTATATCGACTCAAACATTTTTAAGCTACTACAATCATCATTATCGGCGCAATCGTCGTTTTTATCATAGGCGCCGTCGCCCTGTCGGGTATTGGTTGCGTTCTTATCTCACCTTAAAAATCATTAGAATAAAAAGAAACAGGCTATATTACTCTTTATTATGGATCCATCTCTTTGAAGCATGATAGTGATATGAAAAGGACGTATGCTTAGTTTGACATCTTAATTGCATTCTTGCAATATGCAAATTCGGGTGCAAACTACTTCTATTATTTCAGTAATCGGCTGTTGGCTGTGGAAACGGGAACAGGTTTGTCTATCTATAAAAAAACATTTATAGGATTAGACTATTAAAGCCTGATGAGCCTACATTATTTTCCAAAATTTCTCAGAATAAGGCTGATGAATAAAGAATAACATTTAATTCTTCAGGGTCGGAATGCAAGCAAGTCGTACGGAGGTACGAAAAAGCGCATCCTGCATACCGTATTTTCTCTATTAGTGACCCGGGGGTACTATTTTTTTCAATACCCTTGCGAGAGGGGGACACTATTAGAGGGGGGGGTTCTAATAGAGGGAGGGGCACTAATAGAGAAAATACGGTATTTAAAAATCTTGTTTCGTTCTTCAAAGAAAAAAATCTGACTTGCCTTCTGTAGTTCATATAACAAAAAATTTAACATAATTTTCTATTTTATAAACGATCTTGCAGACTTTGGACTGATGCAGATCGTAGCCAAAACAGTCTTGGAAGCATGGGTGAAATACGATCTGAAGATTGAAGTTGGTTTCTCAAACGTCTAAAAAAACTATTTAAACTAAAAGACGTATAAAAAAATAAATTTTCAAAATAAAAATAATTGTTCGTATAAATAATTTGTCTTGAGGGTGAATTCGGACTGTCGCCTGAGGCTAACGCGGCCAATCTCATCAAGGGAGAACAGCTCGACAAGACGTTCTACTTCAAGTATGCAGCAACCATTAACGCACAATAAAAGAAAGAATGTGTATCTGGAGGAATTCTGGGTGACGAAATAGTCACCCCGAATATTGTGTGAACAAAGTTGTGATTTTTATGACTTATTTCAATATCCTGCCATTTAAAGGCCGTCGCAACACAAGGCCATGGCTCTCGAAAAAAAAGTCGAGGTTAAGGTCGTCGAGCAAAAGATGGTTCATGCCAACTATGTCGACGACAACATCATCTGCACATTTGTGAGCATTTTTCCGGAGAATTATATTCGACCCAACTTTGTCCGCTTTTCTCATTCAGATATATGTTTAAAATAGAAAATAAAAATATTTCTGAAAACAAAAATTATTTGAGGAGCCCGATTCTTCAACCATTGGCGTCTGGATCAAGATGGCAGTTGGCGTGATGCCGGCTCTCATCGTTACGATTGACAACCAGCTGGAGCTCGCTGATATCCTTACGGTACGAACATCTTTTATCCGGATTTTATTTATTTGATTTTATTTGATTATAAATTTAAAAAAAATTGTTTTGTAATTTATTTCATAATTGTAATGCCATGTTTAGTGTGGCCTGCTCGGCGACAATCCAGCGGCGCCAAAGCAGAATGCAGTGCCCATCAAAAAGAAGAACAAAAATGGCTTCCAGAACAAAGAACGCGATTGCGATTTTTTAAATAATAATGAGCGAAAAGCTTTTAGTATCATTAAAATAAAAGAATTTTTAAAGTATAATAAGAATTAAATTAAATAAATTACATTAATTCTAGGGCGACCTCATCTCCTGCCGCCAGATCCAGCTGACTGACGAGGAAAAATCGCACAAGTGCGAGCATCTCATGTACGGATGCTGGCCCGAGGGAGACATTCCGACCATGAATAACGAAATCTCGGCAAGCTTTTTCTTCTTCAAAAACATTTAAATAAAATAAAGTTTCAAATTCTTTTAAAAAAAATTTTTAAGTAGAATAAAAATCGGAAAGAAAAATACAAAAAAAATCAATTCTTTCAGCTTCTGGCAGCGTATGTCTACGAGAACTACGTTAGCCAGAACAAGCTCATCATTATCACGAGCAACCGTGGCTGCGGACGCGCTGGGACCTTTGCGTTCACCCAGGTCCAAGATTTCTAAACAAATAATAATAGAAAAAGAAATCTAAAAAAATAATTGTTAATAATATTCACCTTATTCATATTCAGGTTCTCCTCAAAGCAGCTTCCACTAGTAACTGCTCCAATGTTGGTATATTCTATCTATTATAATTTATATGTATGTTGCATATAAATTAAAATAGATATATTTCATCAATTCAAATGGGATGATGGTTTGTGAATTTAAAAAAAAATTAATTGTTTTGCTGCCAGGATGACGTCATCGAAATGGCAAAGAAGATCCGCCACTCTCGCTTCGCTGCCATCGGCGGACCAATGGTCAATAATGCAATGACTAAATAATCTTTACTTATCTAGATTTATACCCCAATATGGCTGTAGGCTCTTTAATAGCCGTAAATGTACCTTTATTAAAGATCATCACGCAAGTTAAAGAATAGTTTTCGCGATAATGCTGACCAAACGAAAAAAAAAGTTCAGCAATTTGGCTTCGGAATCTCCCTCGCTCTCTCCGTCCACGGCACTCGCCTCAGCAACGAGGATCTCCGCAAGAAGTCGCGCGCCCTTGAGAGAAACTTTGACACCGAGATAAAGTAGGCCATCTTCGGATACTGTAATCCATTTACTCATATAACTTTTCAATATTTAGGAATCTGCACAAGCTCATGTCGAAAGCAGAGGTTGGTAGCAGGAAAATGGAAATGAAAATAAATATATAAAAAAGACATAACTCTTTTTAAAGAACTTCGAGAAGCAGAACGTTCCTGAGAATCCCGCGGGCACTGTCAAAAAGGTTTACAAAAGTTGTTCATTTTGAGCCTGTAACTCGGCCCCAGGGGGATCAACTCGGCTCGGCGCGCTCTGAACTACAGAACGCGAAATTTGTAGGGTGCACGGAGTAAAGAGTATATAGCACCCCCTGTGGGAATGACTTTATACTAAACCAGGAATACTCAGAGTACTAAATAATGCGCAGGCCGAGGCGACTGGTCGCAGCGGTCGCTCTGAGGCCAAACAGAAGCCCGGTTCCCCCGTCAAAGAGGTTTAAGAAAGTTTTTCATTTTCGCCTCGGGGCATTTATGTATGAATGTACAATCTAATGTTTAAAAAATAATTTTACTGGTACATTTTGACTTGTCAATAACGCCGTTCTATCTTTCAGGATCCTTCGATGTCGAAAGTAGCGGTCAGTCCCTTTATTTATTTATTGAAAGAACTTGGCATGGCGATAACTCATTGCAAAGTGTTACCGCTGTACAAAGTCAAAGTTGGAATTATTTTTATTTCTTTATTTTTGTTGCTTGCAGCCGGAAGACACCGTCTACGGCTTCAAGTCCATCCGCTAGTGTCATCAATAAAACGAGGGAATCTCGGAAAAATTGGTTGTAATTATCTTGACAAAAGTTATAAGGATAAGAAAGACAAACAAGGATAGCATAAAAAAGTGTTGTAATGGTGTCGAATGTTCAAAAATTTTATCTGCACGGCAATAATAAAATTAACAGACGATAGGGAAGAAGTTATTCTGCGGATGCACTGCAGTGTGTGGGAAATCCTTTTAGCTATGGCAGATAAGTAAGGAAAGTCAAATCGGATTTTTGCTTATAATGGATGTTAGAAACCATTGGAAAGCGCGCAGAGGAGAACAGCAAATTGGCAACAAAAACACTCACAGTACTGAGGAAAGTTTTGGTGGGCGGTGGCTGGAACGGGCCAGGAAATGAGAGGGTGAGAGCTGAGAGAAAGAGAGAATGAGAGAGACGGGAGAGAGAACAGGTATTTGATGTATGAATAAATAAATAAATAAATAAATAGTCATTATCTCTGAAGGTAAAATGAAGAAAAAGAAGAAGCCTGGAAAGACGAATGAAGAGGAAGAAAGCGTGGACAACAAGACCAAGGCGACTGTGCTGACATGAGCAAGAGAGAAGGAAAAGGAGGCCATTCTGTTTCATCATAGGTTTTTTTTTCCATTTTCCGCCACGTCGCAATACAATAAAGCCGATAGCGTCGATTTCTTCAGGCAATGAAATGAGTTTTACACTCAAAAAATATATGAGATTTCAAATTGCCGCAGTCTACCGTGAAGAAAAGCGTCTGATTAATCGCTATATTATGAATGATTACTATTTGCCTTAGATTGTCTTGCAATGCGAACAGTAGTTGAATGCAGAAATATTTATCACGATCAACGATGCGCTTATTGTCTGAATCGATGACCGAGTTGTCAGCAAGTGACACGCACTTCTTGCTTCTCAAAAAGATTGTGTCTATATTGAGGTGATAGGCACTTGAACAGGTTGAAAAAACCCGTTCTTTCCAAAGGCGAAAGAGATTTTCAGAAAATCGTTTGAAAATGAGCTGTAAAGTTACATTGTCGTAGTTATTGGGGATTTTTTTTCACGTGGTATTGTCGTTTCTGCGCGCTCGTAACGTTTTGGGTCCCAAACCTCGTCCCCGAAATATTTGGGTGCCAATGTGACCCCTTAAATGATTTTTTTCAAAAACAGTTATTATTGTTGTTTTATGCCCCTGGTCATACTCTACATAACAATCGTTTCAAAATTCAATTTGGTTGAGTTTGAAGAAAGTTATGGTAATTTATATGATTTCGAAATTTCGAGCTATACTGTACTTAAAAACGAAAATAAATTTTTGAAAAAAACGTTTTTCGGATCCTCATAGGGTGCTACGGTAACCCTCTAAAGGAAATTTAAATCAAAAAATATTTTTGTTCCCTGCACACCCATGGTCGACTCTATCAGATTGGCTCTCTTAAATGTTATGGCCTTGGCAGGGAGTGCACTTTGCCTCAACCACCAAAATGAACTTTCTCTCTCTCACTCTCTCTCGTAGTCTCTCTCTCTTTCTCTTTCGCTCTCTCGTTTTCTCTCTCTGTCTCTCTTTCTCTCGTTCTCTAGTAATGACATATCAAGCTACGTAATGTATGAACATTCATGGCGACAGCACTTTAATCAGCCGCGCCTTCATTCTCAAGAAAGTTCGGTCAGGGGTCCCGGAACTCAAAAAAAATTGTTCTGAGGTGTGAGGGAACTTTCCCGGACTTTTTATATGCTATAGCATGGAACCTCGGAGGTTTTCTTGTTTTTCTTTCCGGGAAAGATACCGGACTGATTTTGCTCAAATGCACCCAGCGCACCGGGAAAGATCCCGCATCTTTGAAATGGTGAGAAATAGCGTGTAAAAGTGGAGGCGCAGACAAACCTACTCGAGATATGGTTTGTCTGGCCTCTCTCATTTCGTGGTTATCTTTAGTTTTCTCTCGCAATCAAGGCAATTTCCGGGAAATAACGCTCACCGACACCCGAACCCATGTCGCGTTTAGGTCCGGGAGATTTTTTTCCAGGCATCTTTCTTTTTTTCTTTGTTTCTTAGTTTGTTTCCTACATACTTTCTTTCTTTAATTCTTGCTTTGTTTCTTACTATCTTTCTTTCTTTTTTCCTACTATCTTTCTTACTTTATTTCACACTTATTTTCTTTCCTTCTTTCATACTTTATTTCTTACTTTCTGGCTTACCTATTCTTACTTACTTTCTGTCTTTCTTTCTTCCTTTCTTTCCGTATTTCATACTTTGCTTCCTACTTTCATCCTTTATTTCTTTCTTTCAAACTTTATTTCTTACATCTTTCCAGAAAGCTATGAATTCCAACGAAAACGTTGCTCCTTCGTTCTCAAGAACTATATATTTTCTCACTTTATTTTTTAGAGAATTTTTAGAGAGTTCTCCGTCAAATGATTATTAATACAGCTATGTAATTTGAGCCAAAAAATGCAAAAAAAAATCAAGTCCTCATTGTTACAAGCTAAAATGGTCTTTTCTTTCCTATAGAAAGTTTGACTTCTTTGCAGTGCACGAGGAAGAACAGCTTACGACGAAATTCTAATTTGAAAATGTATCTCAAAGTAATAAAATATGCGAATAAACATTTTCATGCAAAAGGAATGTAATTTTAGTGCGCATGACAAACTGTTTTCTCCGGGAACTTTCCCTCACCACTCAAGTTTTTCTCCAGGAACTTCCCCGGACCGGTGCGGGAATTCTGAAAGTTCCCGCACCGCTCCCGGAACTTTTACCATAGAATGAAGGCGCGGCAGGCAAAACATTCTGCGATGGAAAGGAAGGATCTTCCTTGTGACGTTTATCTGCCTAGCGCCTTGTTGAGCAACGATTTCAAAATGCATTCCGCCAATACAATATTGTTTATGTTCTACTATATAATTTTTTACTCAATAGTTTACCAATTTACCCTTTCTACTCGAATATTGTAATATTAAATGTTTGTTCTCAATTGATATTGTCTCTCGTGTTCCTCGTGGCGTTCATAGCTGCACTTACTCCGTTGTCGACCTCTTCACTAACATGGCCATTATACATCTTTTTATACTTTATGTTTATTCTACTTATTTTAAAGAGCTTCTAGAAGTGCGATTAATCAATTAATTAATTTTGTTCACTCCAATTACAAGTTTTTTCCATTCGAGAGACTCGAATTCTATGTATACTAAATATGTATGTACATAAATACATATGTAAGGCATAGTTTGCATGATGACACATTCTGCATATATCACTTCATTTCTGTCTCTTCCTCTCGTTCTCTTTCCCTCTCCCTCGCTTTCACTGCCGCCGTTTCTTTCCATATCTCTCTCTCACTCTTTCTCTCCATCTCTCTCTACCTCTCTTTTCCGCAGTCTCTTTCTATATCTCTATCACTCTTTCTCTCCTTTTTCTTCTTCTTCCTGATCAAGACATTCTCTCGCACTCAATGTATTCAGACTGCATGCGGACTATATTATTTATTTAAATTATTTATAGACTTGATCAAAAATCAGTGTCTGTTTAATATAATACGTCTTATTTTGTTTAAATTAACTGTTTACTATTTAGTAAAAATATTTAAGAAAAAAAACATGGAAAAGTTGGAGTAGCTTTACTTTTACTTTCAGGAAAAAAATTCGTCGGCCACTTGGAAAAAATTGCCGATTCCCAGCGATCGCCCACTTCTGTGCAGAGGTGTAAACGGGCCCAAAAATATTGGGCCGGCCCGGCCCGTCAGGCCCAAGGACTCGGCCAGCCCGGCCCGAGCCATTTCCGGGCCCTAAAATTTTGGGCCCGGAAATGGATCGTGGGCGCGTTTGAGCCCGATTTTCAAAAAAAAAATTTAAAAAAAAATCTGACGAGCTACAAATTGTTTTGAAATTCAAATTTTTTCAATGATCGTGCTATGAACATTCATTTCAATGTATAGAAGAAAGAGTTTTAGGGGGAAAATGAACAAATGAAGGAAGTTTTGCACTTTACAATGAGACCCCTACGAGCCGGGCCGGGCGGGGCCGGCCACTTTACACCTCTGCTTCCGTGTGATAGATCGTCGTGGATTCAATAATCACCACATGGGCGTCCTGAGCCAATAAGCTGTTTTCATTATTGTTTTTTCCAATATACTTCGTTTTGCTTATTACTTTAAGTGTTAAGTTTTCTAACGATGCACTACTGATTTTGTATAAAGCAATTTCACTCCGTCTGAAAAAGTGCACGAAATGCATTAAAGCTGTATACATACATATCAATAAATATGAGCATAAACAGAAAGTATTATCCTGAAGTAGAAAGCTCATCCAAATGCGGGCAAGAACCTTAGAACGGTTGAGTTCTGTGACGTTTCCAACGGCAATGAAATTTTTCTCTCTGCCGCCCACTCAAAACCTGTCCTCAGGCCGGCCTCTCTCTTCCGAGTGCAATCAAATTCGCGCTACGCTGCTTATTGTTAGAACAGTGAACGAACGCTTTAGCTGTAATTTTGTGCCCGAGGGAAAGGAGGAAAACTGTTTCGATCTTTCTTTCCTTCTTCGTCTTCTTATTCTTTCTGTTCACGACACTCTGTTACCCATGATGATGACATGTCTGCATCTCTGACAGTAACGTTCTCTCTCATTCTGTCTAGCATGCAAGCATTGTTACTCTCATGGATAACGTTGTTAAGTAATGTGTGGATAATGAGAGACAGAGCGAGAGAGCAAGTAATGTTTGGAGACAAGGTCATCCTCATGTGTAAAATGGTTATACCAATGCCTAACTCTTACTCTATCTCTATCTCTCTCTCTCTCGTTCTCTCTCCCTCTCTCTCGTTCTCTCTATTTCTCTCTCTCTTGTGTCTGGCAAAGAGAATTTGGGCTGTAGGCTCCTTTAATAATAAGTTGTACAGCCACAGAGAGAGAACATTCGCTTCCACATCATATGAATCTCTCCTCCCGCCCCCCACGGCAATTGTCACTATAAAGGTCAATTCTGCAGGCTGCAAGCACTCGATGCGTTCGTTGTGCAAGCCAGAAGAATGTCCATCTTCAACTCCGTCGCCCTCTCCGTCTTCATCATCCTTCCCTTCATTTGATTCCAACTGATCCCAGTCTAACAAGTGAGTATCTCCTACATTTTCTTTTCAATTTTAAAGTAACATAATGCACAGTTCGATAGAGCTGGCTATAAAATAAAAAAAAAAATGAATTCGGATATTTTTGTGTTCAATTAAACATCGACTTGTCATTGTCCAACTGGGCATAATGTAGACACAAGTGTCTTATGTTTATAGTTTTTTTCTTAAACTTGAAATCTCTCCATTAAATCAAAATGTTCTAAAATACATATAAGTACCATCTATTAAAGGAGTGATCCTTTAATAGATGCTGTTTACAGCTAACATGTGTTATAAATGTAATTAATATCTTACGTATTTCTGTGTGCAGGACCTCCCCGAACAACCACCACGACTGCGGAATCCAAGACCACCACCACGGCACCCCCCACGACGACGACAAGGGCGCCCTCCGAGACAACGACCACTCCATCGACGACGACATCAACTACCACGACCACGACGAGCACGACGACCACAGCCGCGCCGCTTTCCTGCAAGAGCTGTCCCGATCCAAAATACATGGCGCCACCGAATGTTGGTGGAATCGTTTTTTTTCATTTCAAATAATAGTTTTATTAATTTATTAATTTATTATTTATTAGTTGTGATAATTTAGACGCTTGATCTGGGTCGATGATTGTGTACGTCTTTCATGCATATTCCTCTTGCGTCTTGCGCAATCATATATAAGACCATGTTGCAGCCCGCTTCTGTCGACTTCTTTCGGAGCAGCAATTATCTTAAAGATCTTTATTATTGCATCTTCGAATCACAAGATTATCAGTAATTACAGAAATGTACATCTGTCGTTCTCATTGTCAGCCATCTATGCACAATAGCATAATGAAATTATTTGTACTTTTTAAAACGAGGACGATCACCGAAAAATTATGTGGGATTTTAAATTACTGCGACCAATCGCACTCTCGTACGCTCGTTACGCAGAGGGTTTGGGCGACCTGCGAAATAGCACACGAGAATGAGAGTTTCTAATTGGAGCAGCCTTATTTTGTTCCTTGTCCAACTAGCTTATGGTTAGAAGTAGAGATGCATGAAAGAAGTAGAAAATTTAGGGCTATTACATAAGGACCAAGAAAGAGTATAAAGAACCTACCCCATGGTAATCCATTTTCGACCAATGCCTTCTAATATTCTCGCCAAAAATGAATTCCGAACAAGCCAAGAATTTTTTTAATGAAATCTACTAATTAGCATAGGCGTAGAAAAAAGTGAAAATGGTGAAAAAAGATAAGATTTGAGAGACTTGGTGAATATTCAAGCTGTGAGAGTGCAATCTAATCAGCATATCCTAATCCCACCCATCATTTCAGCCCGCTGGCCTTTGGATCGGCTGTCCTCTCTTTCTTCTCCTTCTCGTCTTTGCCGGCTGTCTCTCTGAGAACACAACGACGGCGCCTAGGCTTGTGGCACTTCAATTGTTTTCAAATCATGATTTGCTACCAAAAACGGTCCTTTCAGCGTGCCAGGGAATCAGACAGAATGCTACACAACGAATGTTAAAAAGAGATAGGACTGTAACTCAACCACTGGCCAATAGTGCCGCGGAATCGTAATGCTTTCCATCGGGAGAGTGGACGAAGAAGCCGTTTTCTTCGAGAAAGGTTGCTCGAGACAAAACGGCACGCCTTTCAGTCCTCCTGAGAAAGAGACGCTAATATGCATCAAGGTTATGTAATCGGGCTGAATACCCTCTCTTATTCGAGATTCTTGTAGATTGTGGATGTGAAAATTGAAGAATCGATACGATACAACTGCTTTTGCAACATCAAAAGTAGCCTATGCAATTCGATGTACGATAAGGAAGCCTTCTACGCGGAAGCCCGCCGCCAGTACCACGCCGAGTTCGATCCGACGACCACGACGACTCTGGCAACGACTACGGTGAACATTCAGTTGAGCTGTGATTCAGCAATAAGCTTATTGTTGGCGGGTAAACAATAACTTGGCAATCAAGGTACTGCGCTGATTGTCAGCACTTGCTCATTCTCAAGTGCGGCGATATAATACTACCGTTTCTGTTTCGTGTGTTAGGCCGGAAATGAGATTATAGTGCACGGATGAAATTCTCAGTCTGACATAAAAGCTTTTATCAAGGTGGCCCGCCGCCAGAACCACTCCGAGCTCGATCCAACCGACACGCCAAATCGGGATGGCAAGGTGAACATTCTAAGCTGACCTGCGATTCGGAAATAAATTACACACACTAAAAATGGCAACCACGAATTTTTTGAACACATTAAATATGTACAAATGTACATGCATGAAATGGTGTATTTTTATTAGCATATGACAATTAAATTATTGTCTACCTCCACACGAACTGGATGGCGAGATTTATTTAATTTCAGAATGGAATCGACTCCAAGAACGACACAGTGACTTGTTAGTACAATAACTGACAATGAGCAATCAAAGATGATTTGTCGCTATTTACAAATTCCAGTTTCCTAGTTTCTTTGGGCCCTTTGGTCTTTTCCCTCAAAAAAATTTCTTCAGCTACTATCATCATAATCGGCGCAATCGTCTTGTTTATTGTCGCCGCAGCTCTGTTGGGTTGGGCTGCCTTGACATGTCTTAAGAAGTCATTTGATTTTAAAACAAACAATTTCGTTCCTCGTTATGGATCCACCACTTTGCCCAGGAAAGCTATATCATTCATATTGACGTCTTAATTTCATTCTAGCTGTAAAAATATACAAATTTGGGTTACAATTACTTGTATTCTTTCAGTAAAAGTCGGCCATTTTCTGTGGGAACGACAACAGGTTTTTTCATTATTTTTTTCAATTAAAAAAGTGCCAACATTTCTGTGAATGACGGTGGTGAAAAAAGACTAACTAAATTTAATTCTTCAGGATCAAAAGGATAGCAAGTTGTACGGAGGTACGCAAATGGTTATTTAAAATAATTAAAAGAATTCTTAAAAAGAAAATTTCAAAATGGTAGAGTCGGTATGATAATGTGGAAAAAATATTCACATTTTCTGTCAGTGAAAAACGAGAATCTTGTAGACTACGGACTGGTGGAGACCGACGCCAAAAAAGCCTTGCGATTTTGGAAGGCATACGATCCGAAACATGTAGTTGGTTTCTCAAAGATTTTTTTCACTATATCAATCTTTTTTTAAATTTAAAGATTACGAAGGAAATTGTCCTTCTACATTGAAAGAAAAAAATCTTATAAATTTAAAATTTCGAAATCTTAAGGAGCAGTACGGACTCTCGGAGAAGGCTAATGCGCCCAATCTCATTAAAGGAGAAAAACATGACAATATGTTCTACTGCAAGTTCGTATCTAAAGCTCAAGAATTGCCAGAATATGCATCTGGAGGAATTTTCAGTGACGAAATATTTATCCCGAACAATTTCGTATTGTCTCGACAAAGTGATTTTTAAATATAATATATAATTCAATATACTTCACATTTAAAGGATGTCGCAACGCAAGGCCATGGTTCCCGAAACCTATGTCAAGGTCAAGGTCTTCGACCAAATGATGATTCATGCCAACTATGTCGACGAAAACATCATCTGTACATTTGTTAGCTTTTTCCCCGAAGAATTTTTTTTTGTTCGCCAGAGGAATGTGATTAAGTTTGAATTTTAAAAAAATTAGGAGAGGAAATAATTATTTCAGGATCCTGATAAACGTTGGCGTCTGGATCAAGATGGCAGTTGCGGTGACGCCCGCTCTCATTGTCACCATTGACAACCGGAGCCTGCTGCAAACCTAAAGTTATGTATGATCGGATTTTTGCATAAAAAAATATCTTTTCTAAAGAAGTGCGAAACTCAACCGTTGTTTACGTCGGGCAAAAGGCGCGAATTCAAAAATGAGTTTTTTTTTAGTGTGGCCTGCTTGGCAACAACCCAGCGGCTCCCAAGCAAAGTGCAGTGCATATCAAAAAGAAGATTAGCCTCTGGAATCTCATCGGGAAAAGGGGCATCGAGAAAATGGTGAGGGTTTGGGTCTACTTTTACTTATAATCAGAGATAAGAGAAATGTTAGGGTAAAATAAGAATAAAATTAAACAATATATTAAATTAATTCCAGAGCGAACTCATCTCCCGCCGCCAGATCCGGCTGACCGATGAGTCAAAGTCGCACGAGTGCGAGCATCTCATGTACACCGGCTGGCCCGAGGGAGGCATTCCGACCAAGAATGACGACTTCTCGGCTAGCGTTTTTAAATTTTCATTTTTTAAGTGTTTTTACAGTTTTCCAAAAAAGATAAGAATAAAACTATTATTCCAGCTTCTGGCAGCGCACCTAGTGCAGCGCAATTGCGCTGCATATTTAAAATTATTTCGGGCTAAAACATGAATTTTCTCGTCAGCGTCTACTTTCATTGAGAAACTAATGTTACCAACGTATTTATCTGCATCGAATTAGTCAAGTTTATACAGAAAACTAGGTTAAAATGCGCCCTGAGCGCTGAAAAATCAATTGAAATTATTTATATTAATATAATTAATATAATTAATATATGTACCAGAAATGTTGGGCGGTACTGTATGTCTACGAGAACTACATTAGCTAGAACAAGCTCATCATAATTACGAGCAATAATGGCTGCGGACGCGCCGGAACCTTTGCGTTCACCCAGGTTCAAGATTTCTAAACAAGTAATAATAGAAAAAAAATTGAAATAAGGAAATATTTCCAAAATTCATCTGCAGATTCTCCTCAAATCAGCCTCGTCTCGTCTCTGCTCAAATGTTGGCATAAATACATTAAAACGTTCAATGGTTCGTGGATAAAAAATTTTTTGCTGCCATGGTGACGTCATCCAAATTGCGAAGACACTCTCGCTACACTGCCATTGCCGGACCAATGGTCAATAATGCAATTACCAAATAATCTTTAATCTTTATAGATATCATATCTGTGGGCTTTTGTAACTGTATATGTTTCGTCATTATCGATGGATGCGAAAGTGGAGTAATAGTTTTCGGTAACGCGGTCGAAAGGAAAACCAAATAATTTAGCAATTTGGCTTCGGAATCACCCTCGCTCTCTCTGTCCATGGCGCGCGCCTCAGCAACGTGGATCTCCGCAAGAAGTCGCTCGTCTTCGAGAGAACCTTTCAGACTGAGATACAGTAGGCCATTCTTGTCTACTGTACAGGAGATATCGCAGAGATACGATAGTGGTTACCGTAGGATACTGTAGTCCTTCCAACACACCCATTGGATATTTGGAAAAAGTGGTTGCTTAACCTGTTTTAATATTTAGGAAGCTGTCCGAGGTCATGTCGAAACCAGAGGTTGGTAGCAGAAAAATGCTAACATAATTATGTGATAAAAATAATTAATTTGTTTACATCGATGAATTAAAGAGAAAAACCATTAAAAATATGTTGCAGACGGACGATGCGTCAACAATTATCGTGCCAACTGGACCAGCGCTGGGGGCTAGTAAATTTAATTGAGACTTTTTAAATTATAAAATATTCCTCGTTTATTTAAAGTGTTATAGTGAAATTTTCCGAAGCAGAAAACGAAAGGTATTCGGAGTATACGAATTATTTGTCGCAGAAATTGATTATTTAATTATTTTTTCAAGTCAATGACGAATTATCATCTTTCAGAATGGACCGATTATGAACAACCTGATTGTGGATCCAAACGAGCGGAAGAAGGACGGACCGGGCGACCCCAATAGGAAGAGAAGGGTACGCGCGCAACATGCAGCTGTTTAAAAAAAACGTCCAAAATTATTTTAGGTAGAATTATACAGTATAAATAAAGTAGGTGGCCCGTTTAGGTGAAGATCGAGGTCCCGGCCGACTATGTATCCGGCAAACCGGCACTCTGCCGTGAAAGGAAGAAGGAAAGGGAGAAGAAAGACGGCAAGAAATCAATGAAGTCCAAGAAGTCAGAGAGGTCCAAGAAGTCAAAGAGATTGCAGGACAAGGAAAGTTCGAATGAAGGAAGGAAGGAAGAAGGCGGAGACAAGAAAGAGGAGAAAGAGGAGAAACAGAAAGAGAAGGAGATGGGCAATGATTAGATGACAACCAACACCATTTGATACCGAGAGAAATAAAGCGCCCAGAGAGGCCCAGAGAAATGGTGCTTGCTCTTTACACTATTCAGAGAAGACAGAGAAACAACTCTAGCAAAAAATTGAGATGTAGCAATTCTTAATATTTTTTTGTTCATTCAATACAAAATTTTCTAAATTGATTAATAACAGATTATTTTATTGAAGCTTCTTTCAGTTCGAGTAGCGGGTAGAGAAATGGATGGGTTTCATGATGAACTATACCAAACTTTCAAATCATTTGTAAAAATATCTATTCAAGAGAGATCAAATTAAAAAAATATATCATAGACCATAAGCTTCACTCTGTTATTTGAATAAGAAAAATCGACAAATCTCAAGATATGTATGAAATTTTAGCACCATCCAATTTTTTTAAATAACTAATATATCTTTTAAATCCTTATGTTACTCGTTTATATTCCTTCCTCTATGCTGCTCTTCCACAAACTTTCAAATTGTGATTTTATCCGTTAAAGACTGAATAATTTAGTAGACATAAAACGTAGATCAAAGGACATGATACGGGGAGAAACGATAATTGGACGAGATCTCAACAATTCTTGACCAAATTACGGTAGCTTCTTTCTCACTTCTTCGCCGCAGCAATCTCCTTTCTGCTCGCGTCTTGCAAGAGTTGCGTGTCAACTTGGTCGGCCGGCAGTTGCACGTAGCGAACGACGGAGCTTAATAGAGGGGCTTTAAAGTTATTTAAAAACTAATATAAAAAAAAACTATGAAAAAAAAAATAATTTCAAAAAAGGGATTAAGTGCATATCGAAATATTCTATTTCGTATTATTATAGAAACTTACATTTCTTAACATCACTATTTTTACATTTACAGTTATTTAAAAACTAATAAAAAAAACTACGAAAAAGAACAATTTAAGAAGGTAATTTCAAACAAGGATTGTGTATATGGAGATATTCTTTTTCGTATTATTAATGAAGGTTAAATTTTCTTAAGCATCAATATTTTTTCTAGTAAAAAGCCGTTGACTATTACTTTTCTCAACTTATAAAATATTTATAAAATGTAAAAAAAAAATGCTATTTTTAATACGAATAAAAAAATGCACGAACCCCCGAATGAAGCAGTTTTTGACGGAGAGCATGTGTGGAAAGCGGTCGGGATCGGAGACGGAGATGTCATGCAGCTTCATGTTCAGGTATTGATCCACCGAGTGCAGAGTGCCGCAGATGCTGAGAGGGCAAAAAGTTGCGGAGGGAATCCGTCATGATAACATTCCGTTACAATTAAATGTGCAAAAAAACTCTTCAGAATACGGAGTGAAACCAAACTAAATAATCTGAAACCAATGCCCTTTAACAATTTTTTTATTCAGTTTAGCGTGCTCATATGAATGTAGAAGCGGGACCCCTCTCAATCTCCTCTTTTATTCTCTTCATGAACTTTCCTGGTCAATATGTTTTGTTCACCATCACATTCTCACATCTTTCTATGCCTAATATACTGTACTCTAGTAGAAACTACTCGTCATGGACCTCAAGGATCTCCGCATACAACCGACCTGAGATCGTTCTTGAGCTCCACAACGACATCCTTACCGACCAGCGACTTGAAGAACGAGAAGAAGAGCTGAAATGAGGATTTATTTTTTAGAAATGATTTCAATTCGGAGACTACTCTAATGGAATTGCTTCCCAGCTTCTGCAAAACATGGAATACTTCTAACCAGAAAAGTAAATCAATTTCAAGAATAAGAAAATCACCAACCATTTCGGTCAAGGATGAAACTTGGATATCTGAAATATCAGGCACAAAAAGCATTTAGTTACCAAGATCTTGAATAACAATGCGGTATTGCAAGCGGCTATTAACCGTTCGTTAAGATAACCATATCCAAATAGCAAAATCATTCTGAACGTTTACATCATTTATCGTCATCATCTTAGGATAACAGAGAACAAACAGTAAAGGCAGTATTAACAACTTCCAAAACAATATTTAGTCTAGAAGAATTGACAAATTAATTTCCTATACCCGTAGTACAAAATATAAACCTCAATACTAATTTAGAAGATTCTAGCAATAAAAAAAGATTACTCACGAGAGAGAGAGAGAGAGAGAGAGAAATGTAAAAATTAGTACGGTTTGAACCAGCTCAAGCTGGTGTAGTTCGGCTGAAGAGAATCAGCAGCCACCACGGCAAGCAGGGCTGTCTTCTTCACCTGGGAGTGGAGGCAGGGATCATTTATGAAAGAGAGGGAACTGAGGGAGCAAATACTTGAAGAGAAAATACAGAAAGACAAGGATGGCAGAAAGAGAAAGAGAGAGAGAGAGAGAGAGAGAACGATGGAGTGAGCGAGAGAAAGACAGACAGATGCTAGAGAAAAAGATGATATGATGAAGCACAAATTAACAATGTATAAAAAAACCAAGACTGCAATTCTTTGGGAAACACAAAAGAAAAACCTATATATATATATATATATATATATATATATATATATTAAAGGAAAATTAAAATAATAATAATAATAATAATAATATAATAATAATAATAATAAAGCTACAGTATCCCACCTGCGATGCTACTCTCGTCAAGGCGATGAGCCGGCCAGGCAGAAGGGACTCATCGAGCGAGACTGCGGTCACGAGGAAGTCGGCGTGCACTGTGCCCGGTGCAGCTCAAAATATTCATTCCAAATCACGAAATTAAACTAAATTATAAAAAAATAAACTAGATTTAACAATTAAAATTATCATTTAGTAATTATTAAAAATGTTGGGGATAAAGATATTCATACTCTTTCCTAATAAAAAAAAACATTTCACTGTATTTACGAGATCAATTCAGTGAAACAACCTTTTACTAACTCTTTCCAATCTTAAACAGCGCCATTCTCTTAATTTAATAACGAATTCTTCATATTCCGTTTTAGCTTTGTTTGAATGTGTTCAAATACTCGGCACATAAAGAAAGTAGCTCGTCAAAATCTCACATCTCCCGCTGTTCATCAAGGTTCATTTCCAAAACTCCCAAGTACACTTGAGGTCCTCTGAGAGATTGCTTGTTCAAAAAATAATAGTTAAAAAAACCTTTGTAAGCGAGAAAGTCCGCGCCAAACTTGAGGCCGTCGGTGAGGAAGAATCCACGCCTCCATAGGTCGTGGTATACAACCTGCAAAAAAAATTATTCTCCTTAAATTATCTTAATAAAAATTAATATCCGGCCTCAAAGCTATAAATGGTGCCTACAATTAGCTAGCATAATGATCTAATGGTAAGGAAGACATTCATGCCGAGCCTTTTTTTCCAAATTCCAAAATCAGTCGTGGAAAGTTATTCAGGAACAATTTTCTTTTGAAGAATGAAAAAAGAAGCCCAGAAACACTTCACACGTGATAAAAGAGCCAATAACTAACCGCAACCAAAACCCAATCAAATTTTAAACATACATGCAAACGGTGCAGATATAATATTAACAACAGTGAGAATACTCGTCACCATTTAATACATTAATCAAAGAATAGGCATGAAATACTACTACAAGAAAAAAAAAAGATAAACTCGCCTCACGATTACGGTACGCCTTGTCGTTGGGAAATTGTGGCTCTGGGACATCTTCGTAGAAGGAATCGGGCATGTCTGAAGTCCAATTCAGTGACGTCGTTATATTTAAATCAGAATAGCAAATAAAAATAGAAATAAAAAAAAAAATCACAAAAATATTTAAATAAAAAACCGCGAACCTAATCTCAAGTTAACTTTCGCCTGGAATCCGGCTCCCTCTGCATCTCTGGAATGAATTTCTACGAGTGCCTCTGCCACCTCGTCTTCGGTCACATCGATTCCGACCATGTCTGTCTTACGAATCTAAAAAAATATAGATTATTATTTTATTCTTAAAAAAATAAATATATATTGAATTATATATGACTTAATGACTAAATAAACGGAAAGAATCAAAACTTTTAGCTTAGCCGCCGATGCGCCATCGCCGAGAGCGCGTCTCTTGAGCTGCTTCGCCTTTCTGCCAATCACAATCTGGCGGGCACGCTCACAATCCTTAATAATTTCATCAATTATACATTTATGCCTTTTTAAGGATCCAATATAAAAGAAAACAACTTTGAAGGTGCGTAATCATTCGCTATTACAAAATTAAAGTTATCTGCTTATTTTTCGAAGTGCCGTAATCATGAAATAGAAGACTTATGAATTATCAAACTGAATCACTTTTCTTCACATTCTCGGCAGCGGGCCTTATTTATGCCTCATTTTGGGTCTAATGTAAAAAAAATTCTAGAATACGCAAATTTGCAGCAATATAAACAACAAAAATAAAGCAACCAACTCGTTCTAACGTGTCCTCCTCCAGCTTCTCTCTGCTCTTCTTCTCCTGCTCGGATTCCGCAGCAGCAAAGGTAGCCTCTGAGTCGGCCGGCTCCTCTCCATCCATGCAGCGAAGGCGCACCACGCGAACAACTCCTTTAAGTGGAAGTGAAAAGAAGAATTAGAGGGTTAAGAGGAGCGTTATTTAAAAGAGGATTCACAGTTTCGTCTTCTAGTGAACACGTCTTCCACATTAAGACAACCTCTTTAAACTGCAGTTCTTTTTCTCTAGGATCTCAAGAGAAAATATAGGATGGATGTAAGAATATTCTACCGTAACCCAATAAAGCAGATAAAATCCTACCGTAACTCAACAGAGCTGCGATCTGTTCTGGTGAGAGAAAGGCATAGCTGGCAGAGGGGCAGCCGGGAGTCATTCCGGTCTCGGCACGCTCAGCTACAGTACGCCAGCGATCACGAAGACGCACAATGTCTGCACAAGGGAAATCGTATTAGAATACTTCTTACTTTAATTCTTCTTTTTCTATGTACCAATATTCGCTATGACCAAATAGAAGGCCTCGAATTAATCTTCAACGAAATCAGGAAAAAATTATTTTGTGTTCTTAACCATCACTGCCTGACAATGGATTTTTTTTGCTCCAAAACAGATTAGGATCGTACTAGAAGAAAAAACGTTAAAAAAAAGATAAAAGCAGAAATGCCGTACCCGGGAATAAATGGGGTGAAATAAGACAAAGGTGCGAAAAAGGACTGCAATTAAATAAAAATGATTATATGAAAACTATTAAGTAAAAAAAACTATGTGATTGAACGTGTTGCAACAGAAGTTTTACAGCAAAAGCCTACATAGGCCATATAAAAAGCGATCGTTCAACATGGCATCAGTTAAGTATTTCTGTATAAGACATCACCAATCTGGGTGAGTAAAAGTTGAAAACAACAATAGATTGTGTTTTCGCCGAGACAGAGAAAGACTATCTCGGATGAAAGATGCCCAACCTTCGTTAGAGAAGACGAGAAAGGAGCCAGCGACTGCGTGTACACGAATCGGAGCCTCTTCATGAGATGTGGATGGAAGAGCGACGAAGGAAGCCGGGAGGAGAGCAGAGGAAGAAGAAGAAGTGGAAGAAGATGCGGTCACATCCATCTACGACGAAACATCCTCGAGCTCGCATTTTTTGAAAACAACGCATTTCGTTGCTTGCACCAGGCACCCTAGCCCCTTCCTTCACAAAAATTTGTAAACACACCAGACACTTATGCCGCCTTGAATACAACATTTCCACCCTTCTTTACACTACGAAATGGTACATATTTATCATATTATATATACCTATATTTCTTTTTTCTAAGTACTTTTTATAAAATGATTTATATACACATCATATTACATATATTAAGCTCCATAGTACTCTTTTTATCAGCAGACTATGATAGTTCACCACGAAGGAAATAGGCCATGAGACTGTATCTCATCATTACAGTGAAAGATAAAAGTAGAGCGCAAAAGAGATCTCGTAAAGCAGGGATAAAACTGGATAAAACTTCTCGGATATGACAAAACTCGTAAATAGCCATATACAAATTCACAGCACAAAGGTTCCTATCACAAGTGACCATGAAAGTAGAAAAAAGAGATGTGATGCATTTTAAAACTGTCTAATTCTTAAGGCATCTTACTACATTGTCGGAATGTAAGTTGTCCAGCAGCGGGAGCACGTAAGCAGTAGGAAATACTGATTGTTAAAAATTAAAATTAATGCCGGACCATACTTGTTCGAAAACTCTATAGAAGGTTAAACTAATCCATATTATGTTCATCTATATATCTCTATATATATTCTATTCAAAATGCGCAAAATATGAGCTTCAGGGTGGGAAATTCAAATTGAGATCTGCACATCAGTGAATACTGAAAAAGAAGATCCTTGAGAGTCGGAAAGCGGAAGAGAGCACGCTCTCGACCGGCCCGAAGGAAGATCTCTTGCGCATCTCTGAAATTTTGTTCTTCAATTATTGAAGCTATGGTAAAATTGATAACATGATATATATGGCAACAAGAGAGCTGACAAAGTTATTAAAATATATATATGAAAATCTCCTTGTAACACTTTTACAAGTTAAAATTGCAACTTTCTACGTATTAAGTATGAGAGAAAAAATTCACACTAATTAAAAAAAAAGAAAAAAAAACAAACTTGAAGATCCACTGGATGATTTTCCAGTTGTCGACAGTGCGACCAGGGTTATGCTCGTCGATAGGATCCTATGGATTTTTTATTATTATTATTTTAAATTAATTAGTATTAATTTTTTTTATAAATTTTTTTCAACAAACTATTGTAATAGGAATTCTAGTTCCAAGAATATGGTATGACAAGAAACTTTGAATATAACCAGTATATACAATATAAGATAAAAAATATTTCAAAAATAACTTATCATCATTTGGCCTACCTGAATGTATATTTCCGAACGCTGCCATCTCTTCGCGATTTCCATTGTTGATTTCAAAGAAGTTTGATTTTTAGACTTCTGCCTTTTTAATTATAAAAACAACACTCCATAACTTGAAGCCCTCCTGGCACCATGCCCATTTTTAAAAAGATATTTGTAGAAATAAAACACAAACACATACACTCTAAATTAAATGGTCATTCGCACATTAAATCAGTGAAGAATCAAACCATCAAATTATCAACGAACAAAGTTCCATCAAACCTTTTCATCAGCAGACCTCCTCGAATAGAAATTACGTTGTCCTTGAGCGATGTCTAAATATTTTTTTTCAATAGTAAGTTCTTCACAACAACAAAAAACTTATAACAATACATGCAAGATAAACAGAATACAGAGAAATCCTGCTTTAAACATTTTTTTATGTTTTAATTAATAATATTTCAGCTTTCAATTATAATTTAAAGAAAGAATACATGCTATGTACCTGAGAATAGTAACAGACAAAGAGAAAGAAGAGTTGAGAAAGTGGCATTGAATTCTTCTGCACTCCTTCAGCATAGACGTCATCTAAAAAACAAGTTTATTTATTTTTCTTCTTGAAAGTTAAAACAACAAAAAGAGATAATCATGTTCAGTAAATCTATTGATTAATCAATGTTACGCAAAAGATTGGGCCCTCAAAGGAAAAAAATACAGTGAAGAAAATAGAGAAAGAGAAGTCCTTATATAAATCGAATACAAATTATATTTAAAAAAAAAATAAAGCCAAATAAAACAAAATACGGACCTGGAATTGGCTCCGGAAATTTCTCATCAAAGTCAACCACTGGCGGATAGTTATTCTCGTCCATGGCAAATAGAGTCGGATAAAGTTGATGGAAATGAATAGTTTCAAAAAAAAATAGCTCATTCTGCACAATTCCTTTTCAAATTAAAATAGTACTAAATTTAAAAAAAAATTTAAGTTTTAATAATAAAATCATGATAAACCTGCAAGTTCGGCAGAACCGGCACTGGCAAGCCGCACTGAAGAAAGTGGATGAGCAGAAGAGTGATTGCGTAACTGAAAGAGATCGTAGAAATCGGGGGGAGGGGCAAAAGATTGGTACGGGGGTCCCCAAAAGCGAGTGCGTTAGACCTCCGAAAGGCCTCAAAAATGGGGCGGGTAAGCCGAATAGTAGTATCAGAGGGGCAATCTTCCGTTTATTGCGCAGGTACTTTTAATTAAGAAATAAAAAAGCATATTCAGAGAAGCATTTCACTGTGGTGATAAAATATGCTTCATGGTTAATCACTCCAAGCTATGGTAAGTCTAAAAATCGAGAATTAAAATCAGATTTGATTATCGTACCATCCGCTCTTTTAATAAAAAGGGGAGGCAGAATAATAGCCATCAGAGTTGGTAACGAAAAATGGACACTTTAATGAAAAAAATGATCAACCTGTTGAAGCGTCGATACTGCGGATCCCGAGCCTTGTTCTTGCCCGCCCAGGCCTTGACGAATATCTGGAGCGGTGCAAATCGTTCGTCAACTCTGAAATGCATTTTATTTTTATAAATCATTTCCTTTTTTTTATTATTACAAAATGAAATAATTAATAACAAAACTAATCATGAAACTTTGCAGCAAAACCATGCAAAAGGGCACAAGCGAAGTGTAAGTATAAGAAAAGATCCCAGATTTAAAAGTGAAAATAATAAAAAGGCGTACGACGCGTATCCAGCAATAAGACGAGAATTGTGTAGACCGGAGAGGAATTCATCGGCAACGACACTGAGGTCGACATCGAGAATTTCGCCAGGACCAAACTGAAAAGCGAGTGTAATATTATATATATATATATATATATATATATATATATATATATGTATATAATCACATATATATATATATATATATATATATATATATATGTATATATATACATATATATATATATATATATATATATATATATATATATTGTAAAAGTAATTTTTATCCGAATTCTGATTATTTAACTGCTCAATTATATACAGCAATTTGATTAATTTAAACCGAATGCATAAGCGAGAATAACTGTTATCCTTTACAGAAACCTTCGTATGTGCGACACTCCTTATTCCGCTATGTTAAAAAAAGCATACCGAATTTCGCTTATCCTTATTCGCAGCAGGCCGAACCTTCATCTTCAAGATTGGAATCTGCAAATATTATGCTTCAGAAATTAGATTTGTTTAATTAACTAAAAATACTAATTCCATTCATCTTATGTACAACCATTTAACTTATCTTGCTCGTTTTTTTACTTAAAATTATCTTCTTTAATCAATAAAAAATTGAGCAAAAGAAATTTACTTCCCACTGATCTTTCAGAGAATGAGCCTAATTAGGCTGGAGTCGAAAATCGAGCATAATTAGATGAAGTTAGTTGGAAAAAAACCCACTAACCATCGCATCGACATACTCGGCCTCCTGGACTATGGACAGCATCTCCGGGTCGCCGTTCATCAACTTGATGATTATCTTCAGGATGTGTTCGCTGCATCTAAATTAGTTAATTTTTTTAATTTTTAGACCGCAATAGTAATGGTAATATTTTTGCGAGTACAACGAAGAGAATCTTACGGTCACTACAGTATCCGCGTGAATCCTGGCTATCTTTCAGTGTACACAGAATGGATACGGTATAAACCGTACTCTTTGTCATCCTTGAATGAGTAGCGTGCGTCCGGGACATAGATGACCATGTCACAGTCAGAGCCACGCGTAGCCACTCCCTGCACAGACGAGCCAGTGATCACCACTTGGACTACCCAGTCCTGGAACGGAGAGAGAGAGAGAGAGAGGGATAGAGAAAGAGAAAGAGAGGGAGAGAGAAAGAGAGAGAAAGGAGAGAGAGAGGGAGAGAGAGAGTGAGAGAGAGAGAGGAAGGGAGAAGACAAATAAAGTAGAATGAGGAAGTGTGTGAGAGAGAAACTGATGGTGAGACTAATGGCGAGCTAAAAATTTCGTGTTCACAACACACGGAGGTTTTATGCAGCTCGAATTAACCTTATAAAGCACGGTCGGCAAACTAACGCTTGTGTTGCGTGGGTAAGTTGAAAATGCACAAAAAGAACATGACAGCCAAGCAGAAATACGGTTATTGGATAAATAAATAAGTAAATAATGAATAAAGAAATAAGATGAGAAAGGACAAGAAAAAAATATGATAATAGAGAAGAAAAGAAAATGTACCGGAAGCTTGCGGTTGATCAGGCCAAGAAGGCGCTCGCGGAAGTCGTACTTTCGATCGAGTTCGGACAGCAACTGAACCAATCAAGGAATAAAGGTTATTGTATCGCACATGGAATAAAAGATAGGGTATCGTACTCCTTGGAATAAATATTACGGCATCAGACTTGGAATAATGTTTCGTACGTCGAATAAAGGTTAGTTAGGAAATATACAATAATAGCTCAAAAACGAGGTGGATGAGGCGGTTTCTTTCTCTCTCACTCAATATTTCTGTCTAAGTCAAGGATTTAAAATGGCTTCTTTCTTCAAATTATCGCCTTAACGATGGCAAGCAAGAATAAAAGCAGGGAGTTCCTCAACAATTTGTAGAGTAATCACATTTTTCATGAAACTCAACACGACTACAAAAGTAAACGAAATTTAAAAGATAAAGACATTAATAATTAAATAGTAAAGAGAAATCCAACATTCATTATTATTTCAAAACACCAAACATCCACAAGCCCTTGAAGATTCTCAAAATTCTCAAACCTGTTGATTATCCATGTAGTATTGCCAAATATCGGAGTCGAGCTCGGCAAACTGCTCGGTGTGTCTCTCGTAAAAGCTGAAAAGAAAAAAGGATTTACTTGCAAAATAGAATGGAAATTAAAGCTGCTGACAATGAATTAAAAAAACCGTGGAAAGAAAAAAAGATCTAGAAAATAGATACTCATTTCATGGCATCGCACGAAGGCAGCAATGTCAACAGAAAATGATCAAAAGAACATGACTGAATTGCGAAAAGTTCTTTTCACGTACTCTTGCAAGAATTCATATCGTTTCCTCGGCCACGCGGTCGCCTCGACTCCCCAGTACTGCTTGAAGCGTTGTGAGCGCCTGGAATTCACTGGCGAGCGAGAGCCATCTCGTGGAGATGCCATGAGAAGGCTAAGAAAAACGGATTAAAGTAAACAATTTTGTTCCTACGAGAAATCTTCATTTCTTGAAGATATTCGATTCCAAACACGCCAAAAAACGCGATAGGAGAAGTAGTCATTGCGATCACATCGATTGAAAAGCACATACAGAATAAATAAATAATGAAAAGCAAACTAGAATCAAAATAGCACACATCTGACGTATCGCATGATCCATCGAACTTTGAATTAGTCTATTACACCTTCCGTGTTGGAAGGAGAATAACGCACCATAAAAACACACACACACCATGGTCTGGGGTACTTCACTTTAAAAGGGATACATGAACAAGCAAACATGCATTTTTATCGTATTTCGATGACATTATTGAGGGCTTCTCGTCTCCGTTCGGTTCCGGCTTCGTTATTGCTCTAGCTCTCGTTCTCCAGCCGGAACAGTTCGCTGTTGTACGCGATCGCAAGTGCTTGGAGCATCGGAGCTCTCTCCGCGCGGTCTCCAACTCCTTCTTCTCCTCCTCGAGCTCCTTCTTAATGATCAGCTCGGCCTCCGCGCGCCTTCGGAAGTTGGGACTGGCCATTGTCCCTTCGAAGTCGTTGTCGTTCATGTTGTCGATGTTGGGCATTCTTCCGATTGCACTGTGAATGTTTTCCCACTTGCTTTCCCGCTCTTGCCGCTCGAGACGGTTTTGAAGCGAGAGCGCTGGCTAGAGTATGAGTAGGAAGAGTGAGCGAGAGGGCGAGCAAGAGAGAGAGAGAGACAGAGATAGAGAGAGAGAGAAAGAGAGAGAGAGAGAGAGCGAGGGAGAGGGAGAGAAAGAGAGAGAGAGAGAGAGAGAAAGAGTTTCCCTCTCCCTTCGGGTGAGCTATGCAACCTTGTATGGGAGACTAGATTGTGTGCTCCGGATGAAATGGAGAGGTTTTCTCGGGCTGCCTCCTTGTGCTGGATGAACATGAACTGGCTGATAACTGCACAGTAATAGAGCTGATAATTAGGGTTCGCTTTTCAACACTAATCTTTCAGCGGGACTTTCCTTTTTTCAAAGTTCACTATCCTTGGCAATGACATACAGCCTCCTGAAGAATCTGGACATTTACAAATCTTGTCAATCTAATCATTTGGCAAATATGCTCATGGTCAATTAAAGCCACAACTCATTTCAAGGACATCTTTATTTCACGGGCAAAGTGATTTAGTCGTTGTCCGACGGCGCCGTCGAAGGCTGCAAGTGAAAAAAAGAAAGTTCTCAAAATAGAGATTTCAATTTATTTATTATAACTTTAACATTTTTATTATTTAAAAAAAATCTATAAGTTATTTAATGTTTTCAAACGATATATTTTAGTCGATAATTTAAAGGAGAATCAATACCTCTGCCGGGGCGGTCGTGCTCGCGACGCGGAGAAGGCCCTTAGCGCGGAGCAGCTGCACGATTCGGTTGATCTCCTGTTATAGAATTATGGATTGATTGATATTCATACGTTCCTTTTTCATTTATAAAATAAATAAATAAATTTATTCGCTCATTTTCTTAAACCTTATCTAAACCTTCGCTTTTGAATTATCAATCGATATAATGTAATAAATGACTTACAGCAATTTGGTGCTTGTCCGACTTGCTAATCGAGCGGCCCTGCTCCATCTTCATCTCGAGCTCGCTGCAAAATATTAGTTAAGTTTGTTCTTTGATGCAAAAAGAGGACGAGATGAAAAGAGAGGGTGAGAGAAAGAAGGAGAGACAGAGACAGGGATATAGAGAGGCAGAGACAGAGACAAGGATATAGATAGAGACAGACGAGAGAGAGAGAGAGAGAGAGAGAGAGAGAAAGAGAGATACAGAGAGATTAGAGGGCGAGAGAATATGAGTTTTCTTTCCGACGCGAGAAATGCCTTGACGCTCGGCTGGAGATCGCGCGACTCGGCGACGTGCTGATTCGCCTCGAGGCGGTCGAGAATCTTCTGACAAAATCGATGATTAATGATCTCTGATCTTTGAGCGTTCTTTGAACTCCATTATGATCGTTCTCTGGACTTCCTCTCTCTTTCTCGCTCTCTTTCTCTCTCTCTTTCTCTCTCTCTCTCTCTCTCGCCTGGAAGACAACGATGGTGCGCTGGAGGTAGTTGATGACGTTGACAGTGTCCTCCGTGTTCTCCGTCTGGGAGCAGACGGAGCGATGGGAGACGGACGACACCACGGACTCGCACGGCTTCTCCTTTTCATTCTTTTCCTTCTCCTTCTTTTCCTGCTCCTTCTTCTCCGTCTCCTTATCCTTATCCTTGGACACCTCAAGTATTCATTTATATAGCACTCATAAATATCGATCGATTTCACAATTTCCAACAAAAAAAAGCGTTCGTCTCAACGTATTCCAGCATCTTTGTCCAAAGAGGTGACAAATTGAATGTTATGCTTCATAAATGATATCGACGTTCTCAGAAGGCTCCGTCTTCTGCTCGGCCGGCTTCTTCTTCTCCTCGTCGTCCACGGCCGTCTTAATCTTCAACAAAAAAAAGTTACGTCCGGACGAACTTCCTATTTTACGGTCCTTTTTTCCACTTTGATGAACTCAAAGGCTCTGCGAAAGGCTGACTAATGTTAGGGGAAAAATATTTCAGGGAATTTTTATCGATTGATTTTGTTCGTTTCATTTCATGCCAGAAATCACTTGTTGACCTCCTCGGCTGAGCCATTCTTGCGCTTTTGCTGAAGCGCCGCCGCCTTCTGAGAAGCGGCCAGTTGATGAAGACGGTCATTCAGCTGCTTCCCCGTGCCGATCACTCCAGCATACTGTAACACTATTTATTGACAACTAAATTTATTACTTATTTATAAAAAAAACAGTTTCCTCTCTCTTCACTCTCTTTCTCTCTCTCACTCTCTCTCTTCACACTTTTCTCTCCCTATTCATTCTTTCCACTCTTTCTCTCTCTCTTCAGTCTTTTCTCTCTCTATCTCTCTCTCTCTCTCCTTCTCTCTTAATACCGTAGTCGGAGGGCGTAGCTGAGCCTTATCGACGGACTCGTAGATGACCAGACGCATCTCATTCCTGACGACATTCTCCGCCACCAGAGAGCGTCTCAGCAGCACACATCTCAAGGGGGATACTTTTCACTTTCATATTTTAAAATCCATATCAATAAGTAGCTCGATAAAATTCAAAATAAATATCCATTGTCGCAAAATCTACGACTTCTACCTGTCCACCAAACTCCAAGATTTCTAATCTAAATGAATCAATGATCTTTGATCTATGATTCTTAAAAGTAATGATCACATAATTTCGCCTGCTTTTCATTTTCTCACTTTCGTGGCTTCGACGCGGACTCGGGCTGCTTCTCGGCAGGCAACTGAACGACATGTCGAATTAATTGTTTTAATCATTTTATTTTCATATTAAAGCCAGAGTAAAAAAAACTTTGTAAATAGACGAGGTTTTTGTATAAGCGTAGAGTTTCCAAAATGCTATCTTCACCTCGCTAGGAAGCTGAGAGCTCGTCATTTGTCGATATTCGCTGAAAATATAATTTTTTTAAATTATCATATATAAGTAAATAAAATAGTATATTTTATGAAGAGATTGATTTTACTTTTCAATTAAAATGAATTTCACAGATAATACTTGTTTTAAATTAATTAAAGATAGAGATACTATTAAATATCTTTAAGAGCAACCAGTCAATTAAAGAGACGGAAGCGATCCGACCACTTGCAGGCGGAGTTGATGAGAGGAATGAGTGATGGAAATGTGGGAAATGAAACATGTTAATGGCATCCCATTGTAGTTTTGTTCTATTTGCATGTATGTAGTATCTACATACATACTTTTTTAAACTGACGCTGCATACTTGAGTCATGATGAAAAGAAGTTTTGAAATGAAAAGTTGTTCATTTAATCGATATTCAACAAGTGAGTGTTTCATTAGAAGGCGGCTCGTGCAAATTCGTATTTCGTGAATTCAGCGAGTGAAACATCTGCGCTACACATCTCGGGGGCATATTTACTGCATTTTTGCGATCTCTGCAAGCGTCAGATGATGTTGATTTTAAAAAAAAGAGAAACTACAGCATTATAGTTCTCGAAGACAGAAAAAAGGAATTTACAAAAAGTGGCATTTATGTTGTCTGCTCTCAATTGTAAATAATGGCTCGCCGAAACCACGTGCTACCCCCTTCCCTTTTTGCACTGCTCCCACTGGATTCATATCTGTTATTAACAGCGTTCTCCTGGTACAGACTGCCTTGTAACAAGTATGTATATCTTTCATGCTGTACCATGTGCTTTTATGGCCTCTGCCTCTATCTCTATCTCATTTTTCCTTTCCTTTTCCTTCACTCTCCTTTTTTCTCTCGCACTCTCACGATCACTATCTCTCTCTCATTCTCTCTCTTCCATTGGTCCCTGGAAATGTTTGCCGTAAGGCTAATATATCATTGCGAGTGCATGTTCATATTAGCTCCGTGAATGCCGAACAGTTGCTCGTGTATTTGCGCAGTCGTTCGTGACATTTGGAGCATCAGAAATCTGAAATCTTTGGTGGAGGCAAAATTCGTCAAAGATTGAAGAGACACCATGCAATCTACAATTATGATTGTTCACTGTGCTTGCCATGAAAATATCATGTATTTGCCCCACCTCCTCCTCCTCTTCCTTCTCATCTTCGAGCATAATTAGGTTTCATATGTCTTCCTTCCGCTGCACAAAAGGTCGCATGATTTGAGCCTTTCGTTCTCTTCTTCCATTTTTCCCATTCTCGCCCCCTTCCTTTTGTGCAGACAATTTTTTTTTGACAAAGAAGGGAAGCAAATGCAGATGTTTCTTCCCCCTCCCTAACGTACTGTGTGAGCAGCAAAGCTTTCATACATCTTATTTACTCTGATTTCTTCCTTTTAAGATGTCTGATATATGTACTTAAAGGAGGTCTTAAGGGAAAAACTCCTACCACGAAGTCCCTGACGGATTTGGACGGAATGATAAAAAGTACGGAGTAAAAAATCAACAGAAATGGTTCCACTGCCCCTTGCCTCTCTCCCCAGAAACTTGTGGTTTGCACCACTGCCAGGTGAGCCTACGTGTTAAGAAAAACCCGGCCAATGTTGGTTGCGCGCACCATATGTATGCAATTCGTGGGCATGACTCATTTGGCCCCGGTTGCCACAGCGTTGGTCTGTCAAAAATGTTTGAAAATGGCGGGAAAATAAAATATTTGGGAATTCAAAGTAGAAAACAGTGTTAGTTTCCTCAGAGCATGAAGGTTTTTGTGACTTCGGGACACTTGCAATCGAAGTTTCTAGCACAACCCGACCAAATAAGGCGAAAAAAACAAGACACTATTTATTCGTCTCGGACCTCCTTTAAGGCAAAAATTTTAAAAAATTCTCCTATTAATAACTTGTTTTTTTTGTTGTTTTCCTTCATTATTTACTTACATATGTCTTAAATATCACTGTGTTCATGTTATATGCGCACAAGTCTCATGACTTGAACAATAGTGATTTTACATTGTATTAACTTCAGCACACTTTAGCATAAGAAGATCAGCGAATTCCCGTGTCCTTTACCCGGAAGCGTGGAAAAGGGCTTCGCTATTGCAGCAGAAAATTGAGCCAATCATCAAGAAGCGAGAAAGTGTCATGAGAAGTTCGCACGCTTTCTTGTATCGCATAAGAAAGCGGGATTTTCTTACCGTTTAGGTGTTACAACATCTGGATTTTTAGGACTGGATAGAGAGGGAGAATGTAGAAAGAAAGAGAGAGAGAATAAATAAATAAATAAATAAGAGAGAGAGAGAGAGAAAGAGCGAGAGAGAGAGAGAAAGAGCGAGAGAGAGAGAGAAAGAGCGAGAGAGAGAGAGATGGCGAGAAAGATCCAACCATAGAGAGAGAAAAGGAGTGAGAGAGAGTCAGTAGGAAAGAGATTATTGAATAATTCAGAAAGTAGCACGAGGATGTGAAGTATGGGAAAACTTGTATTATGTGTATGGATACTAGCTGAGGAAACAAAAGGCAATTTCTTGAGCCTTTCATTCCTTTGACTTCCTTCTTTCTATTCGTCCCATCAATGCAATATGCACATATTCGTGAATAAATAATGCCATTATATGAATAAAAATGCCATTATATAAACGTGAAAGTGCATAAGTCTTGCTGTAATGACTGCTAAAGCAACGAACCGTTCTCTCTTTTAATCCAGTAAAATTTTGTAATGTCAGCAATTTTGAAGAGTTAAGCCTAAGCCCTCGATTTAGTTGTCAGCCGTCAAGCATTTAAGGAGCACGAATCTCATGATCTATTTGCATTTTCTTGGCTATTACATATCTCTCGTCTCTCTTAATCACATGTGCTATCTCGCCCTTGTGTCTCAGACAAAAAGGCGTGAATTCAAACGTGAGTTTTTTTTGCTTACAAGGGGTCTATAGGATGCTGACGACGCTGACGTCTAACGTGTTGTGGCTGGTGGAGATGGCGATTCGGCTAGCGGCCACCGTAGCCACTTTCATCGCTGTCGCTTCCGTCTGGCACGACGCTGTTCTCCATGCTGCCTTTCGGCAAGCTCTCATTTATTTTTTATAGACTTCTTATTATTACTATTTTAAATAAATTTTATATTCCATTAGTTTTCGTTTAAATACTGTCTAGCCCTATGTGAACTAATTACAGACACTAATCTTTTAATCAGTGACACACAAGGCTAAGGTTACTAAGGCTACTCCATACTGAACTTCTAAGCAATCATAACTCCAGTAAAGGCGTCAAATGTCCTTTTTTATACCTAGCTTTCTCACTAACAAAAAGCAGACTAATGTCACTATTCTGCATGTTAAACATTTGCACTCAGTGCCGGCTGCAAAACTGGAGCCAATTGGGCTAGCATACACTTTCTACAGATGTTCTATAAAAATGAAAACTTATGCGGGGATGTCCATGTATACATATGCTGACATCATTATTCTATAAATGGTGGACAAATACATTTGAATTATGAGGGCTGAAAAAGGATTAAATGTACATACATATGTACATCGGTTGCAAGTAAATCAATTTTTAAAAGCAAACTAATTATTTAATAGAGGAAAACCAAGTATTCAGAACGACCATTGCAATCACTCTTATCTGCCTACACTGTCTATGTTCGTTCCATTCTAGAAAATTGTACAACTGTCTATTCTCCCCATTTATTAAAAGACATCCGCGTTTTAGAAAAAGTCCAGAACTGCTTCACCCGCGTAATTTTCCGTCGATGTTATCGTTATTCAGCATTGTCCGTCCCTCCAAGTGAGGAAAGGAACCGCATCCTTTCCCTCCCTTCTCTTAAAGCGCGCCGGGAACATTTTGATTTCACACTGGCTCGACGCCTCATATTTGGTCATAGAAAATGTGCCTTAGTCACCCCCATCACTTTTATTTCCGTCATTCCCGAACTCGTGGCCTCTCTTTTAAATTAGCTTACCCAACAAGTCGATTGAAAGCTCGGTCTCATTCCTTCTTTATCCGCGCCGCGAAGTTATTCAATTCTATTGCCAGCAATAAGCCTTCGGTTGTTTCATGATCTGTATAATTTATATTTATTCAGTTTCATTTATTTTATTTATTATTTTTACCCGCTAAATTTTACCTCCACGTATCACTAAGGTGTGCGTAAATAAAGTATAAGTATAATCACGTCGTTGTCTCAACTGGGTAGCAGTCGAGTAGTCACTTTTCATCTGCATGTGGAGATTAATAGTGACATCCAGTGTTGTGGAATACACACTACTATCATGAAGGTGTAATCGCCTGTTTTTCAAGTGATATTCGTTTAGAAAGCTATTTCAAACGTTTATTGTTGAAGATGAATAACTTGGATTGAGAACAAAGCAAGAAGAACATGATCTGAATTATTATATAATGCTAGCCAGCATGCGAACCACCTGCGGGACTAGTGATTTGACGTCAATTATTTATGACATAAAGACAATCTCAAAATAGCTGTGAATTAGCGATAAATTCAGAGTAATCTTCGTGATCGTTCTCTCGCGCACTCCTCTTCTCTTCGTGCAGCGTCTCACCGTTATCATTCTACGCATGTTCTGGTTCGGCTACGATCCACTGCCCGCTACGGTTCAGGTCATCTATCTATTCATCAATTTATGATCTATAGCAGACGATTCTGATCTATTTTGGAGCTACCGTATAACTCTTCCAGTATAAGAGTCCAACACTTTATATAATATAACGTTATAGTTGTGTTGAATGCTTTAACGTATTCTATATATTTATTTTTTCACTGTTCTCATAATTTTTAAGTAAAATTTTTACAGAATTTTTAGAGATTTAAATTGTTCTGTTTTTCCAGTTCGCGGTAGATCAGTGTATTCTGATCGTGATCTACCTCCACGCGAGTGGCCTTGTCGCAATGTGCATCGAGAGGCTGTTCTCCACGTACGGGCCTCGCAAATACGACGACTTCTGCCGTAGTGCAATGTCCAAAGTCACCCTCGCAACTGGCGTTGTTAGCGATTTTTTTTTAAATATAATAAGTAACTTTTATCTTTAAAATTTGTCTATTCAAAATTTTACCTTTCTTTTTTATCATGACAATGAGTCATTTAATCTTCTCACAAGGGTTCTTTCGTTCAATTGATGGCAGTATTTCCAGGTAAGGAACCTTTTCAGGTTTCCATCACAGTTCTGATTCTAACATGTCGCCTAACAAAAGTGTGTCAGTGCTTCCTTTTTTTTTAAATTCCAGATCAAACATCAAGAAAAAGCGGTGAAACTAATTGTAAGCGTTCTTTTCACTCTTTTCATTTTCAAAGAAGTTCACATTTCAAAAGTGTGAATTGAATCCTCAAGCGATATTTTGATAGCGGACATTCATTGTTTCATTGTGTCGAACAATAAATGTTCAGGCGTTTTGCCGCCCGGCGTCTTCTTCTACATGACAATTGTTGCTTACGGCATAACTGGCTGTGTCAGTTCATGTGCGACATTGGAAAAGGGGAACAATGGCTTTTCGCTCACCTCGACTCACTTTCAGTAGAAGAAGATACGTGCAAAAATCGTTGAGCTCTTCATAATAAGGAAAACGTGAAGGAAACATTAATACCTATGAGCTCACTCGTTTTACTATGCTAGCTTCAAACAAAAGAAGTGATGTGCATTTAGTGAATTCATCGCAAATGTTCATATTGTGTTCATGGTTTAATGGTAAGGTGGGTTCATGTTGTGATTAAAAATGAAATTTGAAAATAATATATATTTAAAAACAATGGCGTGTTCTCCTTAGATTGTCCTCGTCGTGCATCTGGTGAACAGACGAAGACGCCGCTACAGAGAATCCTCAACGCTCGCGTCAAAAATACGATCACTGGAGAACATTCGAGTAAGAATTATGTATGTATGCATTGAAGAGAGAAAAAAGACACTCTTTAAAAAAATGTTTTTCCAGAAAATACTTAAAATTGTTATGCTATGTACATACACATGAACATGTGCAAAAAAGAGACATTTTAATTTAGGCGACTCAGCTCTTCTTTCCATGTGTCATCAATGAGATCATCTGTCAGGTATCAAAGTTTCCACTTTGATTCCACTTTGATCAGTTCATACATGTATGCTTGATACAAAATGTTCACAATAACAATTCACGGAAGTAATGGAATCCACGGGAGAATTAAAAAATCTCAATCGCAATGGATAAAATAGCCGTTTCCAATCTTTCGCAAATATAATTATTGAGCTCGTCATCTTCGGCCTCGTGATCTACTCGGTTCGCAACTCGCCATATCCACT
This sequence comes from Allodiplogaster sudhausi, assembly GCA_945643635.1. Classification (NCBI taxonomy): domain Eukaryota; kingdom Metazoa; phylum Nematoda; class Chromadorea; order Rhabditida; family Diplogasteridae; genus Allodiplogaster; species Allodiplogaster sudhausi. Next base: position 7,329,047 of record CALZFC010000006.1, on the reverse strand, counting down.
CGGGAGAGATCCGACATTCTTCGGGAACGCCTGGGATTTGGCACGTCTTTGTTTTATTTTTATTTTAATATTTATTCCACTTCCAATATTTTGGTTTATGGCGCAGAATCTAGTTATGCAAACATCATTTACAAAAAAAAACAACTTTTTGCAATGATACAGAAATGTTCAAATGGGACCGAGAGCATTGTCTGCCTGTTCAGATTGTAATATAAACAATGAATAGTCTATTCCTTTTCAGATTGTAGCCTACTCCAATCTGTTCCAGCCACTTTTTGTGCTCCTCGCGCACGGGTTTGTCTTTCATTTGATCTCTATTGTTTATTTGTTTTTATTTCTTTTGTTTACATATTTTTGTGAAATATATTGATTTGTATGATTTTTTAAAAGTTATTTATAATTTTATATCAACCAATAATTGCAGAAAAATTTTAAAGAGACGACGACGCGAAGTGAATCATTTGCGTGCACTTCATGGAGACGAACACTTTGCACAGCTCAACGCCACGTGGGCATCGGCCAGGACAGAGAAGAACAGCTTGTAACCGAGAGAGAGAGAGAAAGAGAAAGATAGGGAGAGAGAGAGAGGGAGAGGGAGAGGGAGAGAGATGGAGAGAGAGAGAGAGGGAGAGAGGGAGGGACATAGAATAAAGAGGATGAAAAGATATTGAATAGATGTTGTCAGGTGTTGACAGAAAAGAATGGATGAAAAAAGAACAGAACAAAGCAAGGCAAAAAAATTGCCCGCTGTCGGAAAGCACATTTTTGATTAGGTAAAGAGAGTGGTGTGGTTCTTTCTCGACAAATTATAAACAAGATAACGAAAGTGCCTCGATTTTCACTGACCATGAGAATGATTAATGAAAACAGACGAGAAATCTCTTGATGCCAAACTGCTCGATGAAGCAAGGCTTAGGATGACTCTTCACAAATTATACATATGTATGTACTAACATAATACTTCTCCATCAGGAAACAAGGTTGTAAAATTTGTATATCCTTCTTGTGATTACTCATTTAATAGTTTCAATGTGTTCTTATTGTGTGATTAAAGACCTGTCATAAAACGTTTACATATGACACATTGTACATAGTACCATTTATATAAGCATATACATTATTCACTTACATAGCAAAACTGCACAAAAATTAGAATAAAAAATCTTCGCCAAATTTATATTTCTATAGAAATAATGAGAAAAACATGCCTGAAGATTTCATTTTTTAAATGAGACTGAATGAGAAAGAGTGCGTGCGAGTGAGAAAGAGAGATTGAGAGAAAGATAGATAGAGCAAGAGAGAGAGAGAGATAGAGAGAGAGAGGTAGAGAGAAAGCGAAAGAGAGAGAGAGAAAGTGAGAGAGAGGTAGAGAGAAAGAGAGAGGAGTGAGATTGACTAGCTGGCCTTGAGCACCTCCCTGAGATTGAGTGCGAACCCTGCCATGTCCGTGACGAATGCTCTCTTCGGCGCATACCGCGCGTCCCACGAGATAATCGTGTTGTTCTCCACGTGCGGCGCCTGTCCATTACAACAATAATAAATATATAAGAGACTATTTGAATAAATTGGCATATGTAAAAAGAAGATTCAAGCAGAAATGGCCCCACCAACTGCCCAGAAGCCAAGTCGCTTGACATTGCGGATGTCCATATGTATGTACATAAACTTGAAAGTCAAGATTTTTTGTGATATTTCATATGCATATCCTTTATCTGTATGCTTAATACTAGTCGAAAATACCTTTAAAAAAATTCTTATATCGTTGACGACTTTTCGGTGAAAATACCCGGCCAGGGACGGCCCGGAAGAGGGTGCAGCTAAACGTTAAATAAGACAAATTGGAAAGCTAAAATATTACGAGAAAGGGAAACTGTTAAGAACAGCGTTCCCCTGCCCCTCTTTCGCCGTTACTGGAAACGCTGGATATCGATAAGGAGCCTCTCACTCAACCATCTCGGAGGTAGCGGGGTAGAGCGGAAGAGGGGAGAGATGGGTGCAAACAAAGAGAGCAGAAAAAGTACGTTCTAATTCATAGTGAGTGAGATAAAAACCCGAGAAGAAAATGATCAAGAAAGTGAATGTGTATTCATTCCGAGGAACAAGAATCTTAATTTGTCTCCGACCATCGTGATCGTTTACTGAATGTGGCTGGCGCCGATAACTCGACAACTGAATCTTACAATCGCAGTTTTGGGTTAGTGACATGGGACAAGAAGAACAAAAAGAGGAAAGTACAATAGTGAGACACTGTTTACAGGATAACCAGTGCTGGAATCTGGCTGTGACTTCTCTGCAGCCTTTGGCGGAGGAGCAGTCCATGAACACAGACGGCATCGAGTCTGCCGATGGTGAGAGTTGTTCAGCGTCGGTACGGCAAGCCCCAGTGACTTCCCCTCGGCTGCTTCAGTCGAGATGCTGTTCTCGCCCCAGGCAAAGTCGCCCCTCATCGGCGAGGTTCGAGTAGTCTGGATATTTATTACGAGGATGCAAGGTAATGAAATTGCAGAGTGGCTTGTCTCTCTCGAGGAATCCGTCCGATTTACTCTTGGCCTTGTCCAGGATGGAGATGACTCGTGATGCCATCAGCCAGCAGTAGAACGTTTTAGGAAACTGGTGGAGAGTAATAAAACGTTAGGCTTTAGAACACGCTGCGGCAGACAAGGAGCCGGCGACCCTGAGTGACATCGCCTCCGACTGCTCTACGTCAGGCAGTAGCATCGGCGCCCTCTCCAACTTCGACTCGAGCCGTCCTTCTCCTCCGCCTCATTCTCTTTTCCTCCTTCTCTTCTTCCTTGTTCTCTTCTTCCACCTTCTCTTCTTCCTCCTTCTCATCCGCCTCCTCCGCCGCTCGCATGCCGATTCAGACGGTGCATGGGGATTCCCCCTGGCTCGTGCACCGTCTGAATCGTTGTGGTGGATTCCCCTCTCGAACCTCAGTCTCAGCACATAGCAAAAATTCTTTTCCCACTGTTGAGCGCGTGCTTTTAACTCAATTCGAATTGGATTTCAGTCCGTGACAGCACCATCCTTCCAGCCGACTGCCCTTCCCCGATGCCATCATTCATAATGGCCGCCTCGACTCCACTCGGTCGATCTTCTCGCTCAAGGTCTATTCTTATTCTCAGCATCATTAATATTTATTCGAGATAGATTCTCGGTCAGAAAATGAGTGGCTAATAAATAAGTGTTCGTGGTCCGGGGGGCCGGCAGCCCATTCAGAGGAAGCAGCCGACTGGGCAGCTGAGCCGGGCAGCCCATTCAGAGGAAGCAGCCGACTGGGCAGCTGAGCCCCACCAGCCTTTCGTCTTCTCTCTCCTCTGCCAGCATCCCATTCAGAGGAAGCAGCCGACTGGGCAGCTGAGCCGCACCAGCCTTTCGTCTTCTCTCTCCTCTGCCAGCATCCGCACCGCTCCTACGGCTGAAACATTCCATGGGCAGGTTTGAAGACTCTACTTGAAGCACACGGGTAGAAACATAAACGATTCTTGCAGCTCCGCTAGGAATGCCGGCGCATCTGTCGTGAACTTGGGTGAAACGATGGGAGAGAGCGGCCAGCATCTGCCTGAGGCCGAGAGGAATTTTGATTGAAGCTATTGTTCATGATGGTGTAATAAAACAGTAATAAATCAAAAGCAACGCGTTCAATTAATTATTTACGTTTCCATCTGGTCTCTGTTGATGCGTCGGCTGCCGCTTCTCATCCCGCCTGGGGACTCTGAATGCCCGTCTGAGTAGCGCCCTCACCGGTCTGCGATAAGCTCCTACGCATGAAAATGGAGCAACTCTGAGAGGCCTTCGGGTCCCCTTCGAATCGGCACCCCAACTTCTTCCCCTCACAAGCAGTCTTCTATTCCCTCCTGACACCATCGACGTCTATATTCACACTCAATTGACACATCGATCGGACAATAAAGCATCAAAGAAAGTCTTACAAACTTCTTGATCTGATTGTAAGCCAAGGAAGCAAGTGGACAGCCCAGGATGGAAACAAGACGTCGTTGTGCAAAAAGAAATGCATTTCTTTTTTTTCTACAAAAACCGTCAACCATTTATTTTTTCTTGGATAGGACCAAAAGAAATTGTGGAAAAGAGCTTTATTGGCAGTAATATAACCATAATTACCATAATATAACCATAACATAATTCTTCGACAGGACCAGAAGAAATAGTGAAAAAATTACCTACGATTTACCTATAATTACTATTAGCAAATTAGTCGATCAAGCTATTAGACACCATCAAGGATCTGACAACATCAACCGCGGGATTTATTGTCTTGTAGTTGTGTGCGGCATTCATCGGGAAATTTTTCCAGAATTATTGTCCTTTTCTTTTAAATACTTCCAAATATACCATGAGGCCATAAGATGGCATTCATCCATAAACTGTTTCTTCCAGAAAGTTACAATTGCTTTACAGTGCAATGAAGAGGTTCAGGAGGCAATTGGAAATAGTTTATCTAATACAGGTCGGTAAAGTGAACGATGAGTTGACGTTTGGAGTATACATTAGTATCTCATGACATACGACCGAAATGAAATGCTACCACAAATTCCATCTCGGCGAAGACAAGCACCAAGACTGAATGGAGAAACTGGCGATTCAGAGTTTGAATTTCCCACCAGTACCGTACCGGATATACTGTACCGGGCATAGTCGTCAGGGCGGTGGGGCAGATTGCATGCGGAGTCATTGTATTTGCTGCAACGGCGTTCAATAATCACACACAGAATGTAACCGATCCAGAGGACCACCGCGACCAGAGTCACTACCGTCACTAGGTCCTGTAACGAACATATTTTACTTATATCGTAAAAGATCAGTCAACAATTCGGGGTGGGCGAGTCAGGGCTAACGTAAGTGCAGGCAATTTGCCAATAGCAAAATTTGAACTGGGACACTTCTTCTTTATTAATTTCGATTTTTCATTCAGTTCGTCATGCTTTCAGTGCTTATTACGGTGTGTTCCCTGGCCCGCGAAGACTCCGCGGCCACTGTCCTCTCCTTCACTTCACTGCTCCGCACGCTGTTGCCTTCCGCCATTTCTGAAGAATCAACTTAAAAAAATTTTTCCAATCGATTTAAGTAAAAATATATTTTTAAACATTTAAAATATAAAGTTTAATAGAATTTATAGGAGTTAATACGGATCCCCAACCACTAACAGTGCGCAAGTTAAAGGAGCATGAACACCCAAAACTCCTGCACGGAAAGACCTGTAGAAAAGTGCCGAGATACTGTAATAAGCTTTGCTTTTATTATAATATTTGTACTGAAAAGCAGTACACACGGACTACTAAAAAGTTTTAGAATAATTTTGAAAGTGAAACTTTTCTTAGATATTTCGATATTTCTTTGGGAATCTTGGCAAAATGACAAACGAACAGAAGGAAAGGAACTGGAGATGGCTATTTCCATTCATTTCGACCTTGCAAGAGAAGATGTTTAAAAAGTTTTTCCCCGCCTATGGGCCGGTGGTGAATATCCTGGAGTTAATTTTCTGCAAAACTAACAAAGAACAGAAATATACCGTATCGCACCAAAAATTTCCCTGATACAGGCACATTTTTTACGTGCAAATGCTGTACTTTTGAATGTTCTTACTTGGCAGAAGTGTTCGCATGAGGGACATAGAACGACTAGTGTAATAGTTAAGGCATGAAAAAAATTGAGTTCCATGCTCCTTTAAGATAAACTGCAAGGAGAAATCTCGCATCAGTCGTGACGAGAATTAAAAACAAACACGAGAGGATTAAAAAATGTATATTGAAACTACCCTTCAAAATGTAAAAGATTAGTTAAAATACATAGTTATTTGCACAAAAACGGAGATTGCAAGCTGGGAAAATAATCATTCGAGATGAGCAAAAAAGAGAAGGACTTGGGGGAGTCCTGTCAATGAGAGAGATGAATAGTTCGGAGAGAAAAAGAGAGAGGGAGAGGGAGAATGAGAGAGAGGGAGAATGACAGAGAGAGAGGGAGAATGAGAGAGAGGGAGAATGAGAGAGAGGGAGAATGAGAAAGAGGGAGAATGAGAGAGAGGGAGAATGAGAGAGGGTGAGAGTGATGCTGCTACTGTAACCCAACAAACATTCCTTACGGGGCTCACCCCGCCACCTTGAGAGGCCTCTATATGCTTCGCCGGCATAAGCAGATCTCATCTACATGAGACTCTCATGAATGAGATAGAACATTGAATGCACCACATCAACAAATAATTGCATTTTGGCATTACTCCAGCTGACTAAATCATTACACCAGTACATTCAGTCATGTACATAAGTTCTGCCTTGGTTAAAGAGTAAAGATTTATTAAGTGAAAAAATTAGCTAAAATAACAGAACGAGCAACATATTCTTATTCGTAACTTTGTTATCCATTTCTCTTTCTCCTTGTCTTGCCAAACACATCTCATACAGCAAAAAAAAAACAGATTTTGTGAATTAAAAAATTTACGTAATCATTTTAAACCCGTTTTCACGTAGCCACACTTAACTAATTTTTAAACCCAACTATTGAAAAATAAACTATTATTCGGCAAAAATATTCTGTGGTTCTTATTCAATCTTCTTATTCTCACCACTTGATGTCACGCCATAGCGAGCTGAAGACGCAGCAGAAGATACAGCCGGAGCTGCACCGATTAATGTAGCCGGCGTCGCGGTGGTCACTGAAAGTCTAATTTTATTTACATATTGTATTTTTATGTTACATGAAAACTATTACTAGTCTATAAGAACAATAAGCTTACAAGTATAAAACTTCAATTTAACACGCAAGAAGAAAGCATCATTCAACTCCAACAACAAAAATTTTCTGAAAGGCTTCAACAAGTTTTAGTTATTGTTTTGGGATATTTTCGAACAATATTGATTTTGTATTCATACTCTAAATTTTAAGCTAACTCACAAAAAACTTTGTTTTAATTATAATAACAAAAAATTCCCACCTGTTGACGCTGTACCAAACAAGCTGGGAGTAGCCGCTGTCGTGGTGATGCCAAAAAAGCAAGCCGCCGTGGTTGCCACCCCAAAGAGGCTGGCTGCGGTAGGCGCCGCGCCGAGTAAGAGCGGCGAAGAACTTGCGGTGGCTGGAATTAACACCATACTGTTATCATAGTATTTGGACTTCTAATAATCTAGAAATCTGAGGTCAATCGTTTTTAAAGGAACCACCATGTACTGAATCATTCTATAGTAGTAGATTAGAACCATTTTGAACGCGCGCCCTAAAATATTTGGCTCTTCTGCTGGTTAGAGAGAGAGTATGAAATAGGAGGGTGGCTAACCTAACCGGTACAGTAACAAATTTTGATCTAGCCATAACTTGTGTGCCCTTAACTTTGCAGCAAGTGGAAAAACATGGTTCAAGCTTTTTAGATGTATATTTAGAGAGACGCGAATAGATACAAGTTCATAAAACATATGTTAATTATTCAGTGTCAAGCCCCCTTAATAAGAGGAAAAAGTCCACCAAGTGTAAACTTACAATTATTAATTATTAAGTTTGGATTGCACTTCATGTGAAATCCACCGGATCGTTATAAATTTGTATACGCTTCTTGCAAAGTAATCAGCAAAAAAAACCAATTCATGAAATTTACTTAACTATCAACAAAAACCATTAATTGTCTGGAGGAGGTGCGCCGAACAATTGAGCAGAGGCAGCTAAAAAGGAGTCAGTTATTCCTCTAAATTACAAAAAGACCACTTTCGAGAATTTTGCAGAGTACAGCATGCTAAAAAAAGTATTCATATTTTATTCGTCGATATTAAAATGCAACACATTTTACCATCTTTCTGGATTAGCTGCAAGGAAAGAATGACATTTTTTTAACATCTAATTACTCAGTTTAATTTTAGATTATTTTAAAATTATAATTACTGGCTAGCTGCTGTCGGCCCATTGATACAACATCACACAAACCATGAAGACATTACGTTCCTAGATTTCAGTACCGCACTTATTCTTCCCCTCTCTCTCTCGTATTTTTCCATTACGTATTTTTCCATATTTTTCCATAGGTTTCACATTTAAAGGTGTGCTAGACAAAATGATTTATTTCTTTGATATTCGGGTAGTTTATATTCGATAGATGGTTGATATGTATTATACAACATCTCAGTGAAAAGTTTTTGGCCTAATTATTATTAAATCATATGCCGTTACATGCTGCCTGCCTTTAGATCGAGATTCATTCACATGGCCTTAGATGCAGAAGGTTTAGCGGGATAAAATCGATCATTTACTGCAATGCCTAGAGTATTAATGATGTCCAAATATTCGCAGGTAATCACTGAACAAATTCAAATGGTTAATTGAGCTGTGGAAATTAGGTGCTAATTATTTGCGCACACTTTGAACAACGCAGTCAACTTTGGCCCGCAGCGCAAAAGTGCTAAAAGTGATGTTGCGCAGGGGTCCGTGCTTGGAAATCGGTTTTACCTATCTCAAACGAGAGCAAATAGGCTCTTTCACGTTCAGAAGCCCTAATTCATCCTTGGCTTGTTGAAGCCACAATGAACAGTAGATCGTTTGAATATACACAAAGAATTGAGTAGTACCGTGTATTGACAGCTGTCTGTACTAGATCAATCACAACTTTTAATCAGCTAACTGAGTTTTAGACTATTGCAGAACACTCTGTTGTATCGATTAAAGCGATTTTTGACTCGATCTAAAAACTTTTCGATTGTTTCCACTCTTATACGGCAAAGCACTATACTACGCCAGGGTACATTCAAATGATCTGCCACTCCCTTTGTGTCCTCATGTAGCCAGGGATCGAATATGGCTGTTGAAGATAGAAAAACCGATTAAGTATTATTATAAATGGGTAAAATCGATTTCCAAGCACGGACCCCTGCGCAACATCACTTTTTGCACTTTTGCGCTGCGGGCCAAAGTTGACTGCGTTGTTCAAAGTGTGCGCAAATAATTAGCACCTAATTTCCACAGCTCAATTAACCATTTGAATTTGTTCAGTGATTACCTGCGAATATTTGGACATCATTAATACTCTAGGCATTGCAGTAAATGATCGATTTTATCCCGCTAAACCTTCTGCATCTAAGGCCATGTGAATGAATCTCGATCTAAAGGAAGGCAGCATGTAACCGCATATGATTTAATAATAATTAGGCCAAAAACTTTTCACTGAGATGTTGTATAATACATATCAACCATCTATCGAATATAAACTACCCGAATATCAAATAATTAAATCATTTTGTCTAGCACACCTTTAAATGTGAAACCTGGATAATTCGAATTATTGATTTTTCTCGCTCTGTAGTCGATCAATGCAACCAATAATCTACTGTTAGTAGTGTGACAGTAGATAGAAATAACCCTGAAAATTTCATTCAGTTTCGTTAACTTTGAAGGAAAATATAGCAAAATATGTTAGTGTTCGTATCTTTTTGGCCGGTACTGTATGTAGCGGTTTGAATATTAGAAATAATTTTATTTAATAAATTTGAATAAAAAATAGCATATGTTTTCTTCTTCAGCTGCAAAGCTCACTGCCAAAAACGAGGAGCCGAAGGAGGAGTCGAATGACGACATGGACTGTGGCTACTAATTGTAAGGATCGGGAGCGGCTTGCTGAGAATCCCCCTCTCCTTCAACCATCACTTCAACATTCTTTTGTTATTCTAACTCTCACATTCTCTTAATATGTGTGAATGAAGAATTGTTACTGTGCAAATGAAGCCTATTGTGTGTTTACATGATTGTGAAACATTCAGAATTGTACCTGAAGGAGTGGTGAAACACATATTTGGACTTCGTCTCTACCCATATCTCTCTCTTTTCTCCTCTTTCTGTCCTTTCCTCTGTCTCTCTTTCTCTCTCCTCTGTCTCTTTCTGTCCTCTCTCTCCCTCTTTCTCTCTCCTCTGTCAGCTCCTGTCTTCTCTCTCTCTTTCTATCTCCCCTGTCGTTTTCTGTCCTCTCTTTTTCTTTCTCTCTCGCTCCCTTCTCTCTCCTCCCTTCTCTCTCCTCTCTCGATTTCTCTCTCTCTCTTTCTCTCTGTCTCCCTTTCTCGCCCACTTCTCGGCTTCCCTACTCGCTCGCATCTTACCAATTCGCGTTAGCCAGAACCTTCAGCGTTCCGTTCCCTGTCCATGGACCTCTGAAATGTACAACCTTTATTATTGCCCCTTAATATAATTATATTAGTGGTCCCCCTATAGTTAAAGGCGTTGGTTAATGTTATGATGATTTGAGCTGTATGCTTTTTTCTCACATTTGGCTAGTACGCCGAACCTGTTTCAATTTTAAAAACAAATTCATAACCCTTATTAGCTTTCTGCTTTTGCGTTACAGTCGCTCCTGTGACATGCAGATTCGAGTGAAGACTAAGAACAAGGTCATCGAGCTGGAGACGGTTCCAGGAGACTCGATGAAGCGAGTCAAACAGATGATCGAGGAGAAGGAGGGAATTTCCATGAAACTGCAAAAGCTGACTTTCTCAGGTGGGCTTTTTTAGACTGCACTATAACATGAATGAATATGACCAAATGCATAGAGCTTATTTAAATTAACGGCAAATCCTTCAGATTCTTGACTTAGATACTTTTCAGAATATGTCAATAGATCCCTCGTTGAAATACCGACGAGTACAATTGTGTTCTCTTTGTTGCTTTTCACCAGCGAATTCCTTTAGCAACTTTTCTTAGCCTTTTTAAAAATAAATAGATTCATAAATAATTGTCTTTCTTTTTACAGAGGTGGACAGCAAATACGCTAAGAAATCTACTCACTGCAAAGCGTTCTTCTTCGGAACCGGAGTAATTTTCTGTTTTTTTTTTAAATTCCAAGAATAAGAGATTTTGGTTGCTTTTAGCAATATCTTTTTGACTACATCCTTATTTTGGGGGTCTTTTTGCAGCCATCGAATGATAGGAGAGGAGTAGATGTCTGCTACTTCTACAACTCTTCGGTCAAGGAACTCTACTCACATGCAGCTACAATGTGGCATGCTGACGAAGAAAAAAAGAAGACCGGAGTGGTGGAGCCTGATGAGAACGAGGTGGCAGATTCCAAACTACAAAAGATTGGGAAGTATCCGATCTGCGGCTTAGCGTCTCTCTCTCCTTTTCCATTTATCTTACATAACTCTCATTATAGTGCGAATATGGTAGACACCGCAACTTTGCCCAGCTTGCCCTATGTCTGAGTTTCGTGTTTTTTTTTTGCACTGCCCCAGTCTCCGGAGACATATCATCACTTTTCACTTGCATTCTTCTGTCTTCCTTAATCCGCAATCTTTGATTGTCCGGATCCGTTGTTTTCTTTTAGTGATAAATAATTGCATTCCAAAAGGATGTCGTTCAACATGTTTTGTAAATTAATCTAGAAGGGCGACAGAACAACAGAGAGGATATGGGTATAGATTACGATAATGAACATCTCCGGTACCGAAATGGGTAATGTTATGCGTGATTAGTTTCAGTTTTACGAGAACTGACTATGATCACAGCGGGGTTTGAAAATAATGTGCAAGTGAGCAGAGTGAGTGAGAGAGAGAGAGAGAGCGCGAGACAGAGAGAAGGAGAGAGAGAGAGAGCGCGAGACAGAGAGAAGGAGAGAGAGGGAGAGAGAGAGAGAGAGAGGAAGAGAGAAGGAAAGAGAGAGAAAGAAGGAGAGAGAGAGAGAGAGAGAGAGAGCGCGAGACAGAGAGAAGGAGAGAGAGGGAGCACGGCCGGATGAGGCGAGATGAGTGAACTCTCACACTATCATATCTCTCTGACTCACTCTCTTTCTCAACCCTCTTTCCCACCCTACTAGATATGTACATGCGAGTGTTTAAATAATCCTCTGCTTTACTTGTGTCATCCCATAGCTTTCGTCATTTCCCATTCTCTCTCTTTATCTCTGCCTCTCTTCCACCACCGTCAACAAACAGTGCCCTGCCGGATTACGGTAGAGGCGGTGGGGGGACCGACTACACTACCCGGCCACTTCCTGACTACGGTATCTCTGGGCCATCGTTTCTTTGGCGCTCTCTAACTTTCTTCCTATCTTGTTCTCTCTCTTTTCTCTCTTTCTCTATCTCTCCCTATCTTCAACCCTCTCTCTTCTCTCTTTCTCTGTATCTTTCTTTTTCTACCTCTCTCTATCGCCAACTCTTTCTATTACTATATCTCTCTCTCTCTCTCACTCTCTCTCTCTCTATCTCCAACTCTCTCTCTCTCTCTCTTTCCCAGACTCTCTATATCTCTAGCCTATTCCTTACTCATGTATCGGCCATGATTGTCCCAGATTCAACGACAGGTTCGATATCGACGACGGAAAAAGGCCCCTCTTCTTCACCTGTAAACTATAAAGAAAACAACTAAGCGATGGCTACACAATGGTAAAACACTATACATTTAGGCGTAGGGGCTCTCGCTCCCTCTATTCTCTCCTTCTCTTTCTCTTCTAATCTTCAACTCTCTCTCTCTCTCTCTCTCTCTCTCTCTCTTCTCTCTTTCTCTGTCTCTATTTCTATTTCTCTCTCTATCACCAACTATTTATCTACGATGGCTACACAATGGTAAAACACTATACATTTAGGCGTAGGGGCTCTCGCTCCCTCTATTCTCTCCTTCTCTTTCTCTTCTAATCTTCAACTCTCTCTCTCTCTCTCTCTCTCTCTCTCTCTCTCTCTTCTCTCTTTCTCTGTCTCTATTTCTATTTCTCTCTCTATCACCAACTATTTATCTATCTCTCTCTCTATCTCCAACTATCTCTCTCTCTCTTCTCTCTTTCTCTCTAACTATATCGCTTTAGTTATAACTCTTTCTCTCTCTCTCTCTTTTCTCTCTTTTCTCTCCTTCTCTCGTTGCTAATCTCTCTATATCTCTTACTCATGCAGCATTGTAAGAAGGTTACTGCTGCTACTGCAGAGTACAATTATTTTGCTTTTACATGTGTTCATGCATACATACATACATGTGAATCAACAACATCACTGGTATGCATATTTATAAACATATTTATCAATTTATAATTCACCCGAAATATCCTGCTTCAAGCGGTTCGTGCAGCGGGACGGACGCCTTCTTTCAAAGTCTTAGTCTATTATAAACTGTCACATCTCTTTTTTCGTAACGAATGTATTGTTCCTATCATTAATGTTACATTTCCAACATTATTATTTTTGCGTATATGGCCAATTATCTAAATGTTGTCTTATATTTGACACTGAGAGTCAGTGTATAGTTTTGTACAATTAGCAGTAGAGCCGCCTCTCTCGTTTGGTTCGTATCCCTTGGCACTGCCTTGTCCGGCTGAGGTCACTCGCTCCCCTTTGCTCCATAAGCATATGCGACCTGCTGTTCAGAACGTGATCGGTCATTCATTTCGTTGTTTCTTCTCTACTCTCTCTCTCTCCAATGTTCCGTGGTGTTTGTCTCTCCAAATAAACCTCTCGATCAATCTCGCCATCCGCTCCATGCGCTCCATGTCCCTCCTACGGAAAGATACAACAATTGAAATCATAATTATCATTATTATGTCTCGATTAATAATGCTTAATATCAAGGATGACGCAGCCCTTCTTCTACTCCAAATCCTCGTGCTGCTAGCCTCTGCCGTTCTCCCAGAACCGCCGCACTCTCTTGGCTGCCAACGACACGCTCTTCGTGCTCATCGAAGAGGACTACAAGAATCCAGATGCGGACGCTACTATCAGAGTGCTGCCAAGGCAACGAGAAGTAAAGTCCATCGGATCTAACGCGGCGGCGAACAGTCGTGAAATAGGTTCGGTCTTGGAAATATTATCGTTGTTTCTCTATATGAAACAAAACATGCCTAAAAATTTTTAATTATAAAGAAAACAATGTTAGCCTTGTTTGAGGCTCATTATCTCTCTCTAACCGCTCTCACTCTAGCCACCTCTCGGGAGCACCTCCCTCTCGGATGGGCCGGCTCAACCAATGCTCCGTGCGTTCTGACTACCTCTGCGGCTGCATCTGCCTTCTACATCTTGAATGATTCCAAGAACTGTCTTCTTAAGATCGACACCACACTAGATAAAGAATCCACTCAACTCCAAGTCATGCAGTATAATAATACAGGTTGAAGCTATTATTGATTGAATTATAGACGATATTAAGAATGAACGCGGATTTCTGTATTGTAGGGTGACTTTAACTGTTGAAGAGCTAGAAACTCTATTGCATCCTATAATCACCACCAACAGGTCGCACGTCGAGCCCTCTGCCGCCAGGTTACTACGTGATATCAGCACTGGGAATGGATGCGGATGGAATGGAACCCCTATTCATCAAAGTATTATACAATGAGAATGGGGGGCACTTCATATACTTTCGGCGCGTCATACTCAACGTTGAACGGAGAGATACCTGCGAGATTAAGGTTGAAGAGACAGAGAGAAATATTCTGCTTTTATTTTTTGACTTAATTTTTCGTAACCTGGAATCAGTTGAATATGCTCACAAATTGTTTTTGGAAAGTCAAAACGACTCAAAAATTAGTTTATTTTTCTAATTTTGCTACAGACTCAGCTCATCACAGATGGCGAACAACAACGCAAAAATACGAAGTACTCGATTGTGTCTGACGGCAAGCAAAAGTGAATAAAAAAAAATATTTTTCATGATTTTTGAAGTTTTCTTTGAAAAAAAAGCCCGTTAATTCTCCGTCACTTTTTTTATCATGTCATTGAAGGAGGTCGAGTAATTAACATAAGTATAGATCAGTTCGTCTCGTCGTAAAACAAAGTTCCAGAAAGTTTGAAGGATTTTTATCTTACAATTTAAGAATTATAGCCATGTAAAATCTCATGGGTAGAGAATTAGCTACTGTAGATTTTAGCCCACTCCTATTTTGCCACGCTCTCTCGGGCCTAGAACGGACGCGATTGTACTTTAGCGCAAGAGAAAATAATTATTCCTAGGATGACTCCTTTAACACTTTTCTGCTTAAATTATGTAAAAAAAACCTTTTTATTAAATTTATTTATATGTTTATGTTATTCATGATTTATATATTATTTCTGTCGTATTACAGAGTGGCGATTTCGAGCTTGCACGTGATTGATGTGTACGATTGCATATTGTACACACGCATCTACAGAATCACCATACCGGAAGTGCATGTTAGAATTAGTTTTTGATAATTAATTTTTTAATAAGATTCTAGAGCATGTAACCGCTGAATAAAATAATTTACTTTAAAAAAGCATCTAACATTCGAACAAACTTTTGCAGCGTCCCTCGCATCCTATATCGGTCACGTTTACGATGCTATATGGAGAAGAGTGGATTCTCTGTAGCGAGCAGATGATGGGGACGGGGGAGCACTTCGAATCGGGCAAGCAGCGAGCTGTGAGGTTGGTTTGAAATTTGCTAATTGAATTTTTATAATAAGTAAATAAATAAAATTATAACCGTTTTCTCTTCTTCAGATTTCACCCGACAATCTGCAATGACGCAGTGAACGCGGTGGCATACGGACGTGATCTCTACTATGCTAGCTGCGACGGCATTCGTGTGGTATACTGTTCATTTTATTTTTATTTCCTTTTTTTTAATTTACTGAAAATTTTCAATTCCAGAAAAGAAATGCAATAATCATAACAAGAGAAGAAGATAAAATTTGAAATATATAAATAATTTTTTTTAAATTTCAGATGAACGAAGGACCAGCACCTCTCGAACGCCTTGCACGCACCTTGTGCTTTGCCAATACGAAGAAGTCAATAAAGAAAAACCATCCATGTATGGTGAACTATCCGGTCAGACTCTTTTATTCCATCATATCTGAGATATTCAATTGAACAGACTTGCTGTGTTGTACGAGGGAGGATGTAGTGTCCGGGGGTACTAAATTATCCCTCACATTATTCGCTCCTTTTATTTTTTTGAATCAATTCCATTCCAAAGTGCATGATTTGTCACTCTTTATATTGTTTTTTTTAGTATATCTTTTTTTCTTTAAACACTAATGTAGCGAAAACTTTTTTTAAACATTCAATACAGTTGAGAATATCATAATTCATAATAAAGATAATTAATTTATCTGTGTTCGTGCATTCGACTTGGAGAAATGCGTTAGAACAACCACGTTTGTCCTTTCTACGAAATATATATGATAATGCCTTACTCGAACAGGGAAGATGAGTAATGAAAGAAAGAAAGAAAGTGTGGGTACAAGAGATAGAGAGAGAGAGAGAGAGAGCGCACGCAGAGAAGGAGAGGGAGTCAAATTCTAAGATTTCTAATGGTGAGTAGGGGAAGAAGCGAGAGAAAGGCGGTCTCATTGTCAGAAAGAAGATCGTGTTCTTGTTGTCTATTCGCGCACAGACTTGAAGAGGATTCGTGAGTGTTTTCTCTCTCTCGCTCTATCTCTTTCTCTTCTCTCGTTCTCTCTCTCTCTTACTCTCTCTCTCTCTCTCTCTCTCTCTATCTCGCTCTCTCTATTTCTCTCTCTCTCTTACAATTAGTTTCTTGCGCGTCATAAACGGCACCGCATACTTTTGTTGAGCATTCCATTCTGAATTGTTATATAAATGCAGACATCACAATTTTGTCATATCACCAACCAATTCGCCTCGGGCGGGAGTGGTCTGTCGAAACGGGAGACAAGCCCCGTCCTCGTTATATCCGCCTCTGTTCTACCCATTCCCTTCTCATTCAAAACAAACCTTTATGTCACTGAATGTTGCGAAAAAAAAAAGATATTGGAAACAATAACACTAATATAAATTAAGGAAGTAGATTATGTTAGTAAATTATTTAACTGTGTAAATTATTTGAATGAAAAAAAGAAGAAAATATCGCTTTTGCCGCCATTTTAGCGAACAGGTGGTTCAAATGTGCTGGCCAGATAGCTTGATTCTCTCTGACTAGTGTAAGCGTAAGTATTAATTACATATTCGTTGTTAATAAGTACACATTTTGAACTTATGTGACACAATTTGTAATTTTTAATATTTTACATCTTTTTTCACTGTCTCGTTCCGTGATATTCCCAATACTAATATTTCATATTGAAATTTTTGTTCGATCAGCTCTTCTAATAACCGCAAAGGTGGCAAGAAAGGAGTTGGACTGGGAGAGGGGCTCTGAATTTACCAGCTTGTTCTGTCAATGATAGTAGAGTTTGAAAAAAAAATCGATCAATATTTCTTCTTAAAGGGTTGTCCTTATAAAACTGTACAAGCATATTTGGTTTCATGAACAGTAAATATGTATGTACATACATATACAAATTTGTAGCACCAGGAGTGAAGTAAATCACTTTTTTTTTCTCCACTCATCTGGTATTGATTTCCATTCATCTTACGATTTCAATTAAGTGTTCAATGGCTCATCTAAGTTAGAATCTATGTAGTCTTCATGAAAATTTGTCAGGTTTTCCAATGAGCGGCTTGCAGACCAAAAGATCATTGCAAAAGGGAACATTCAGAGTTCCTCTGATTCTCTGGCTCATCTCAGCTCTCGTTATTCATGCGCAAAAAAAACTTTAAATGCCTGCAGAAGACAGTTTATGTACATTTGATATATTTTTTTTTAGCTCCGACAGAAAGTCAGTCAAAGGCGATGAAGAGGCGGCAGCCCCATTCTTCGGCTTCTGCTTCCGCATCATCTTCATCTCTCTCGACGACGTCTCCATCGGTCTTTGTTATTCCCGCCAGCGCCCGTGCTGGTTCCTGTGGCGGCGGAGGTGACAGCTATTCGTAAGGCAACGCCGAAGCTTGCCAAT
The DNA here is from genome assembly GCA_945643635.1 of Allodiplogaster sudhausi. Classification (NCBI taxonomy): domain Eukaryota; kingdom Metazoa; phylum Nematoda; class Chromadorea; order Rhabditida; family Diplogasteridae; genus Allodiplogaster; species Allodiplogaster sudhausi. The sequence goes on along the minus strand of CALZFC010000006.1, from coordinate 7,311,331 downwards.
AGTAATTCAGGCCTGCAACACTGCAAAAAAGACCGAGATCAAACTATAAATAAAAGGACTCCAATCATTATAATGAATGTCAAGAATAAAATCGTGTTTGCTATGCGAGCAGCAACCATTCCGGAAGAAAAGCTTTGACACACACCCTGAAATCCTCTTGCAAACTCGCACGATCTAGGATCATCGCCATCTCAATATTCAACTGCTTCGATTCATGAGAGTTGTAGTCTATACTCTTCGCACTTTAAGAGTGCAATTGAAGGAGTCTGGGATAAGTCTCACGAATATTTTCAATTTTCATACACATTTATGTAGTTTAGATAGATCGAATATGAAAAGGATGTAAACGAAGTCTTTGATCTCATAAGAAGGACACATTGATACAATTGAATGCTGTTATGTAAGCAAGGAAGATGTAAAAAAGTTTGTTCAACCTTCTTGTCATATGTTGGATAAGTATTTCTATGTATAATTTAGCATCAATGTACAACGCTTCATCTGGTTATATTTAATTAATATAACAGAGATAATGGCCTCTCTTTGCTTTATATAACTCAACCTTTTATTTAAAATTCAATTACAGCAGTGTTCTTTTTCCATTTCATCAAACATCCCAAGGACCTTAATTTAAATATAAATGTCTCTCTAACCATAAGGTATGCTCATGTAAGGTACACTGTTCAGGATAGCGGATGGACATTCCATCGATGTTTCTCTCATTTGATTAGAAGTTTGCACATGTCGATCATTTGCTTTTAGAGTGTGCGCAATTCATAAAAATGATGAAAATCTTTCTCTCTCCCTTCTTCCAGCCGATTGAATGAACAACGACGGCCGTCACAAGTACACGCTCTTCCTTGGTTTCGTGTACGAACACCAACTCGCGGCCCTTCTGCTCTTTGCCGTTGGATATTAAATCAACTCCATGAAATATGTAGCCTAAAAACAATTCATGTATAATAAGGTAATGGTAAATGATAATGATATATGGCATCAATTAGTTACATACACATACATAGTTGCATGAGCAAAATCTTATTTCTGAATAAAATGGAATGTTGGCAATTAATTAAATTTAGCTTTAGTTAATTAGCACAATTTCCTCTCGTTCTCGTTTGAGACCGCATTCTGCGGCACGCTGGGCTGCCTGACGGTGGCGGTGTTCCTGCGCCGCGTCCCACACATCGCGATTTCCTTCTTCGGCCGAATCACCTTCTTCTTGACTCTTTCCGCCCTCTGCCTCCTGGCCATCTTCGCGTTCGTCGTCGCTCCAACGTTGCTTTGTATGTTAAATAGGAAATTTAGTCTTATTTGAAAATATTGGGTTTTTTTCAGTGACAGTCATAAGAATTGGTAATATTTCCAGTGAGTGGGAGTTCCTCTTGGCGCGCTCGCGCTCGGTCTACTTGGCAATCACTCTGGAGTGTCTCTAGAGTGCGTTGATTTCTGCCGTGTTCTTCTGGCCGCCAATCGATTCGTCGTCATTTACTTCCCTCTCCGGCTCGCGATCGGTTGGCCGAGTGAGCGGAAGCGAATCCTTCTCCTTTGTCTCCTCTCCCTCCCACTCTTCGGCGCCTTCCTCCTCCAAGCCTACATTTACTTCATAAGTTAGAAGTCTTCTTTTAAATTTGTGATCTTTATGGCTAATTGTCTTTTTCGTTGTAAATAAGGTATTATAGCGAGAACAGTTTCTGTTGCTAGTGCTCCTTGCAAAGGAATGGTCTAGCCGTGAGGTGACTGATTGCAACGAATTGTGGTTTTCTATATTGAAACTCTAGGAACTAATTTGGGCATAAATTGTCGGTCTTTAGCTTTATAGAAAACCTCAATTCGTTGCAATCAGTCACCTTACGGTTAGACCATTCCCTAGTAAATCGCAAATGTTGAAGGGGACTGCGACTTTTACCTGGACCGCGCGAGCTGGGCCTTTGTCTTCAGCGAGCGCGAAGAGTGCATTCAATTGCGTTTCTATGCCGAGTTCATCTCGGCATAGAAACGCAATTGAATTAATTTGCTATGCTTATCGCTGATATCATCTTGGACGTACTCTCCTTCGTTCGCATTCAAGGTCATTTCAAAGTTCGCCATGACAAATGAAAGAATAGCGAAAGGAACCGTTCTTTTTCTTCACCTTGATCTCTCTAATCTTTCAACTTTGTATGCCTCTCCCACGACCTTCTCGAGGGGGGCTTTCAAAATTATGCGTAGCCTTACTCCAATTCATTTCTCTCGTAGTAAATTCACATAAACATAAAGAAGCAACTCTGAAAATTTCATTAACTTTTATCTACATTGAAGCAAGAAAAACCGTAGAATTTAAGAAGAATTTTGCACGCCACTGATATTGTTTTCTTTAGTTTTTTCTTTTATTCCATTTTCTTCATGTTTTTAGTGCTTTCTATCAAATTCGGCTGCATGTATTCTAAAATTCTTTAACTGTAATTCTTTTGTAATGCAAAAAAAAACATATAGGTATACATACGCATAATTTAATAATCCTGAGGGAGTTTGCAATGTATCTTTCAAGACTTCTTTAAGATCTCGTGACTAAAATGTTCATATTATGATGGTTTACGCATAACAAAACCTTGTGAAAATATGATATTTGCTCTCGTAATCTTGATGTTTCATAGAATTGCAGCCGTTCTCATCTGAGATGTCCATTCTGCTCTCTCTGAACTGGGTCCTGACGCGACTGTTTGAACCGGTTGGAGTCGTGATCTATCTCTTTTTGTTGATGTCCATCGTCATCTACAAGGAGAGTGGCCTCCGTGCGCCTTTCTTCGCATTTGTTGTCACTTCAGGTGCGCATTCCATTTAAGAATGAAGAGTTTCACTTCGATTTATACTTCTCTTATTTCAATAACTCGCTCACACACTCAGTGAATAATTCTAATGAAAAAAGACTAGTCTAATGGTAAGAAAAGTCAAAGTTCATCAAGTTCGGATTTAGGAGTTTTTGGATGCATGTTTGTGGTATTCACAAGTCTCATCAACAATGTGATGAAACCTCTTCTTCCGCCCATTTCATCCAAGTGGATCGTGTATTCTCTCAATGTCAGTTAACTCTGTCTACAGGCATCTACAGCTACAAATGTAATTGTAGCAAAATAATAATATTATTATGATGGACGTGAGAATTGTGTCAATCTGTTTTAGATAGGAAACAACGTGGGATTCCTCGGCCATCTCATTGGTGCCTCCCTCGTGTGCATTACCTCAGCAATCCTCCTGAACTCTCTCGCTGTCTGGAGATTGCACGCCGCATCCAAGACAGCGGTTAGAAAAGCAAGAAAATATGTATGTATACAAAGGAGAGATGTTTAGGCTGGTATGTACATACATACATACATACATACATATATAAATTTAAATTATAAAGGGCTTCACCTTTCTCTTACAATTAGAATGCGCAATCTCATTTACCATTAGCAGGCGGATTGTGTGGAAGTCAGCAGTGGGTACAGCAATTGTTCTCTGAAAATTATTAGTTCAATCCCCATCTCTTTTGTTTGAAATAATAATAAATGAATTCGTCATTGAATATATAGTAATATAATTCAATTCTATTCTTGTATAATTATAATTGTAGTACCATAAAAATGTAGAACAGCAATATTTTTTTGTTGTTTCCTCATATTCCTAATTTCTGGCTTACTTTGATAGAAGACTAGAGAAAGTTACACAAACATACATACATACATACATACATACATACATACATACATACATCAACTGCTCGCAGCTACATGAGAATAACACTCTTAAACGTACATATGTAAAACGTAATTGATGTTTCAAAGAATGATAAGATCGCGATTATTGTTAAATGATACTTTTTAATGACTCAGAAAGAGAGAGAATTGAATAATTGATGTCACGGTCTGCCAGTACAGCGCACGCGTCTCCTGCAAACCCAGCGCCATCTCCTCTATTACACCCTCGCAGCCACGGCAGCTCAGAGTGTGCACTCGGTTCAGCATATCGTCTGGATCGTTGCCGCGTTATCGTCTGGATCGTTGTCAACAATGACAAGGCCACCGTGCAACTCATGCTGCTGCATGTGAGACCGCTCTCATTCATGTGATATCGCAGTAGAACATAAAACTCTTTCAGGTGGCCTGGATAAACGACTTCTCCGTCTTCGCATCGCTCTTCTTCCTGCTCTGGCTCAGCGCTGCGGTAGGCCATATCAATATACTTTACAAACATATCTTTCCCTTTTTATTGAAAGTAATATACATTTAATGCTAGCAGGTTCGCCGAGCAGTGCAGCGCTCTCTGCTGTTGCTTGCGTCGTCTTGCCGACTGGACAAAGTATCGTTGATTGTGAGATCAGCGACCAGCACAAGCACGGCCTCCGCTGTCCCCACCACTCTTAACACACAACTCTCGCAGTCCTCTCACAATCAAAGGCCAATCCATTCACATTCTACTATTCTGTGCTCCATTGTCTTGGACTGACATCCTAGAATACTTAACAAACACATATGAATGTACGTGAAATATGTGAAGAGTGTCGAATATGTATATCAGTGTTCCGGGTGCTAGAGGTGTTTGTCGACAAACGTCCAAGTCCTAGTTCTCTTTTAGTGGAAGTTTGTCGAATATCTAAACTGTGCGGGAGTGCGGAATTTTGCGGCAAGTTATTGCCTTCATTTTTGCATCATTTTTGTAGCAAAAAAAACGAGCTGCACTGGCATGCTGATGGTGAAGTTTTTAGAAAAGCAAATGCTGCATCGATCGACTATAGAGCTATCTTTGAAGAAATAAAAATAGGAATTTTGAGGACAAAATATGAAATGGGCGGCGTTAGTTAACATCGGCTTTCTAGTCGGGGAGAATAATATCTCATTACAATATAGTTGCGATCAATTAAAATGTCGATCTGAAAATCTATCATTGAATTGTCGCCCTCGTGGTCCGCCTGGCCGCTATTTGGGAACTTATTGCAAACTCGCTGAACACGACTGTGAAATCGTTTTCAAAAACAAATAGTAAAGACAGAGATCTCATAATATTGCGTTTACTGCATTTAACACGTGGCCTTACTGTATTTTTTTTTACTGTTTGAAGCTTTAGAAACTAGGCAATATTAGTTAAAATTCAAAAACAAAAAGACTATTCAAAGCATTTCCCTCATATAATCTGACGCAAAAAAAATTCAGGCACTACTGACCATGAGATGGCAAAAAGACCAATGACTCTCTTAAAGTTTGAATATTGGAGCATTGTTTATGTACATATGTACATAAACGTATATTTATGCATGTGTTTACAATTTGATAAGTACAAGTGCAATGTGTAATGTACATAAATGTTTTATAACAACATCTTTAATCACACAAGAAGGTCACAATGAAACAATGATATGATGAATGTTAGAACCTTGTTTCCTGTTGGATAAGTATTATGTATGTATGTACAGCGTTTCATTTGCTTATAACTGAGTATAACAGGGATAGCAACGCCTTTTGCCATCTTTAAGGCAAAACTTTATGTACAACGAAATCACAGACTCGCTTTGAACTTTCTTCTTTTGGTCAAACATCCCAAGGGCCGTAATGTATGCATTTGCTTCTAAGGGGTGCTTCTGTGAAGGAACACTGTTATGGGTTGCAGATGGTTATCACTGATTCCATTCAATCGTACGGGGACATTCCCTCTACGTTTCTATCATTTGATTAGGAGCACGTACAATCTCTGGGTGGATTTGTTGATTTTTAGTCGGAGCACAATTCTCTAAAAAAAACACTAACTGAAATGTGGTCATAATACTGATAAATAAATCATTCTACTGACAAAAAAAAGGGTTTAAATTCCCTGACAACGTGGAAGATCTCGCAAAAAGCGAGTGAAATGGAAGGGAAGAAGGAAGACAATCAATGAGATAAAAGAATTAGGAGACTGAGAGGGAAGCTATGATGAGTTGATAAATGGAATTGTGAGACGCACTGTAATGTTTTGGCAGGATGAGAGACGAAGAAAGAGAATGAGAGAGGGAGGGAAAAGAGAGAGAGAGAGTTAGAGAGAGAGTGTAGAAGAGAGAGAGATAGAGAAGAAGAGAGAGAGAGAGGATGAGAGAGACAGCAGGGGAGAAAAGGGAGGGAGAGATGGAAGGAGACAGAAAAAGAGAAGTAAGGTCGATTAAGGGCGTGGGTGGGTGGCAACGGTGATAAACAGTGAAATCACGCAAGATTTTCTTGGTATGGCTGAGAATGAACAGTGAACCGAAAAGGGATGTTAACCAGTTTCTTGGTCAGAATGCTTTCGTGATATGGACAAGTGGCGATAAATGAAGAAGTCGGCGACAGAAAGAAATTAGGAAGTTATGAAGAAGTCGAAAAGATCAAGTGTTTGTGATCAGTGTGATCTCGGCATTGATAACTGGTGTGATCTCGGAATTAACAACCGGTGGTGAACATAACTGGAATCTGAGCGAATTTGATCAGAAAATCACTTGCAATTAGAGTAGGTATGGCTTGACAAAGTGCCAAAAAAAGGCCAATTCATTGGAAGATTTCAATGAAGTGCAGTCAAAACGTTGAGGATCAGTCAACTCATAGATCTTGGAAATGGCGGGTTCATCGAAAAAGAGAACCGTGCCAATTTCGCCGGCATATAGAAAACCACGCCGAAACACTCATTTCGGTATATTTTCTTAGTTAGGCAAGGAGAAGAAATAGTGCTGAGAGCAGAGAGACAAAGGCGGAGAGAGAAAGAGCGGAAAGTTGATTGCTGCCGTTCATGAAGTTGAACTTCGGGGAAGGTCGCTGATTTGCTGGCACCTGAGACGATTGATTGATAGAGATTTATATAAGGGAAGAGATGGAGTTTTGAGGAGAACAAGAGAAGGGTACAGTAAGAGAGAGACGGAAAAAAGAGAGAGACGTAGAGAGACATGGAGAAAGAGAGAGAAATAGAGAGAGAGAGGAGAGAGCGAGCGAAGTTGAAAAAAAAGACAGAGAGAATGAAATAGAGAGTGAGAGAGACCTCCTTAACGACCGGCTTGGCGGCAGCTGCCAATCGCTGGAAGACTCCCTCGATGGCGTGGACATGAAGTCCGTCTCGTAGCTCAGGCTCCTGATCTGCGAGGATGCCGGCGATCTTCTTGTCATCTAAGGATAGGGATATTTATAAAAAAAATTTCTCTATTAATTATACTCTTTCAAACTGAAAAAAAAACTGACCGCAGCAATGAATAACACGAAAAGGAGACAATTTCATGCACAATTGACAAAGAAAACCACCATAATATGAGATCACTCAAAGCAGAAACGGAAAATTTCCGTAAAAATGGCCTATTCTGTAAGTCTTATATTAATTATAATTTTTTGCTTTTTTTCTTCCTTAAAAATCGCGATTAAAATTTACAAAAATACACAATAAGTAGGTGAATAAAACGATAATAAAAAAACAAGATAAAATAAATAAATAATTTAAAAAGAGACCAATGCCAGCCTCCTTGTGTCCGGAGACGAAGATGCGTCGAGTGTCTCGCGAGAGGACGACGACGACGGCGCGGTTGCACTGCGTGTCGATGCCGTCCCACTTCTGGTAGAGGCCGTCCGCGAACGACTGGTCCGCCTGTGCACAACATTTTCTTCTTTTTTTTCCAGACAATTATTCTTTTTTTCTTCTTCAATATCTTTCGTCCACAATTATGTATGTATATGAAGTCACAGCAGAGCCTCACCTTAAAGGAGCCCTAAAACTCACTCTTGAATTCGCGCCCTTTTTTCCTTGCACTAACAATAAGGTGAGAGAGCACATGTAATTTTGTGAGAAGCCATCAGGAAAGTTCAAATTGATTGCTGTTGAGTTTCGTGCACCTTTAAAAACATCATAGATTCCACGCCAAGGCTTCTTTACTAATTACATAAATCGATGTGCGATCTTTATGCATGCACCACTTCAGAAATAAACAGATAGCGAACTACGGTAGTTTATTTTATTTTTTTCGCACTCTTTTAACTCTTATAATGCTTTTTTTCTCTCATTATTTTTAACTAAATAAAATTCCTCACCCTGTCCAGAACGGCGAGCACACCTTCGAGGCCCTTCTTCTCACAGAACGTGCCGGCCGTGCCCTCCGAGCGTCGCTGTGGAGAAAAGGCTTTGGGTTAAGGTTAAGGACTAATGCTAAGGACAAAGGCTAAGGACTAAGGCTAGAGACTAAGGCTGTAACGTTCAAGGCGAGAGAATAAAAAACATTTGGCTCAAATCCTTGAAAGTGACAAATACAATTGGTTGTCAAGATGTGTAGCCATTTACTGCTCCCTCTCCCTCCCTCTCTCTTCTCTCCCTCTCTTCTCTCTCTCACCTGCATGTTGGTGAGGCCGGTGTTGAGGCGGTAGCGATCTTGCTCGCCGATTAGCTGAAATCGGACAGAGAGAGCGAGACTGAGACTTAGAAAGAAATTATAAAATAAAAGAATGAGAAAAAGAACTAGAGAGAGGGAGAGAGCGAGAGAGGCCGAGAGGGAAACAGGGATAGAGAAAAGAGAATGGAGAATAGAGAGAGAGAAAGAAAGAGAGGAAGAGAGACGGAGAGAGGAATTCTTGAAATATCCGTAAGTCTCCTCCAATCAAAAAGGCTTAAAGCATACCAGATCGGGATCACAGACGCGCGCGTACGATCGCATCCCGCACTCGTTGAACTGATAGCGAGGATTCGGAAACTCACCGATCGACCAGCCCTGTGGCAGAGAGAGAGAGAGAGGACAGAGATAGAGGAGGGAGAGAAAGAGAGGAGAAAGCGAGAGCGAGAGAGAGAGAGAGGGAGAGAGAGAGAAAAAAGAAAGGGAGAGATAGAGAGAAAGCGAGGGAAGA